>VYZS01064304.1:8022-26693 GCA_013400695.1 Neodrepanis coruscans
TCAATGATATTCATTATCTACTAATAATTTATTATTTTCTATTTACACACAGTCAAAACTAAAGCCACACATTTTCTTCTATTTTCAGTGTGAAAATCAAGTTCCTGTTACCACTAATGATAGATATAAGTTAAAAATAGATGAGAGTACGTATTCCTATTTTTTTCATAATTCTTGGTGCAGTATATTATATTAATATTCAGGTGCTCCAAGACAAAAGTTCAGTTATGATCTCTGTCCAAGAAGGGAAAAAACTGCACAATCATAGATTACAAAATTGGAGATAATGTATTTGAAGTTTTTAAAATATAAAAGACTTGATGCCAAATACAAGTCCAAATGTGTCTTTCAAGATTGTGGTTTCTTGGTAATGAATAGGTTTTGTTGCACTATTAACAGTCCATATAATTCAACTAATTCCTGTGCAAAAATCTGGTGCAGTTCACACATAATTTCATTTCTGTACTATGAAAGCTTGTTTTAAGATTTTTCAGAGCAGGTACATCTTTAAAAAGAGCAATTGCTTGTGTACATTTATTTAAAGATAACTACCAGACTAAGAAGTTGTCAAATTTTGGTTTTCCAGCTTCTAAATAGAAAACATCCCTAGTTTTCACAACTGACATATACTAATCATAATATTATAATATTATAATATTTTGCATGATTTTATAGATACTCCTAATGAAAATTTTATTAAGAAATTAAAAACATTTAAACTAGAAATGTAAAATGAATAAGGCCATAAAAAGGAAAATAGAGGAAAAGAAGAAGAGAAGCTATTCAGCAACTGATATTTCCATTTATATTTAAGCAGTTTTTAGGGTTAAAGGGTTTTAGGGTAAGACAAAACACACAAAGAAAGCTAGTTTGAGAAACACTTCAGGCAAAATAACTGCTACAGACCTAGGAAGTAAAAAGGCTAAAAGATGTAACTATAGTTGTTCAGTCAGTGCATTTATAGAGATCAAATTTAAATATTTCCTTTATGAATCATAAATTGTTGAATTAAACTTATAGAGACATTTGATTTGATATGACACTTTAATTAACAAATTAAAATTACTTTAAAGCTCTGCAAGGGATATTCTAAAATTATTAAGGATGGCTAAATGATAGGTCTACAAATGTCAGTGTAAATCAAAATTGTTCATATTCATCATCAAATCCATTCAGTGAATTCCCTTAGGGTCTGGTTCTTCACACTCAAATACATCATGTATTTATTTAAGATCTTTCAGAAGCGGTAAAATTATTACTTGTATTGTGTGAGGAAGACCCAGGAAGAGGGTGAATGCTAAAGAGGGAAAAGGGTAACTTGAAGCAATTTCAGCCTTGCTACACAAGCAAGTAAGAGCCACAGGGCAGGATGTGCTGTGGCACATTCCACAGTCTTGGTGTCCCAAGGCCAAGAGACCTGCTCTTTTACCTGGAGAGCCTTTTCATTCACTATGGGTCAAGCAGAAAAAAGGGAAAAAGATTTTTCCTTCTACCTGCACAGTAAAGGAGTAAACGAGCTAGAAACAGAGAAAGGGTCTTAAAAGACATAGTTTACATTAAAAGTATTTGTGTTTCTTCTACATCCCTTTGAAAGCTGGAATTTTTTTTGTTTGGGGTTTTTTTTTTTGTTTGTTTTTTTAATTCATCAATAAAAAAAAATTTGTCAGGAATGAAATAAGAAAGACAGTTTGGTACTGAAAATAGTGCAAAGACCACTATTAGAAACATGATTGTTGCTGTAAACACTTTGGTTCAACTTCATAATATAATAAAAGACATGTTAAACCTTCCTTTGTTGTCTATGCGAGCAAAGAAAGATTATGATCTCTGGAAGGTCAAACTGCCTGGCCGAGCCATTCCATCTGCCTCTTCATCCCTTTAGATGATATATCCTATTTGTCCAAGAAATTTAATGTTTCACATATTTGAAGAGCTTAGAATATGTACTACATTAAGATGAATTTTGACTGAGGTCACCACGTAATTCTTACTATATGGAAATAGATTTCAGTTACAAATTTGTTTTTTTTTAATTGCTGACCTTCTTTATATGAAGTAAGTCCCAAAGGTCTAAGCAACACCAGTAAAGATCAGTGTTTTAAAGTCTATTTAAATGGTAAATCAACAGTGATTCTTTTCGCTCTGAAATCAGAGATTATTTGAGCTGCAGTACCCAAGGGATTATTTTCTGTCTTTAGCAGTTGGATAAATTTAAAAGTTAGATTCATCTGTTCTGAAGTGTTAATTCACATAGTTCAGGACCAGAATGTAGTAGATGATAACAAACTGCTTCTTTAATAGATGATCCATACGAATCCTAGTATCAACAAGCAGGTGTCACATTTGCATGCATTTCTCATACCCTGCTTGGATTTCAAATGGATAACTGCCAAATAGAATACATTTGCTTTCTTTCTCACCTAAGACCTTCCTCTTGTTGGTAAAGAATTTATTTTCATCAGGAAAGCATGAATATGTACAACCCCTGAAAAAGATAAAATATGTATTTATATAATCATTCACAGCTAGGCCATGTTACTGCAAGAAATTATACTATTTGGTGTAATAGTGAGAATAAAATGATGATCATAATGAACAGAGAGGATATCATTATTACTGTTCTCACTGTTCTGGCACCATGACCATATTATTCTCATTTCAGTCATATTTTTGTCAAGGCAGATGTTATAAAAATCACAAACCTGATGATAAGTCTTGCATTTCAGAACAAACTGAGAAAAACAAGACCTGTGCTGGGGGTATTAAAACCAGCAAATGACTACTTTCCCCTTTGAATGCTAGCCTGTTGCTAGCAACCTGATTTGCAGGTCTTAACTGCCTTAGTGTTAGCAGTGTCATGGTAATGACTGGAGTGATACTTCCCAATGTCATGGAAGGACTGAGTATACCCTATACTTGCAGACGTCTGTATCAACCATGAAACCTTACATTCTTCTTTCGGATCTTTGATTAGAGTACTTCAACATTTTTCCACACTGTCTTAAAGACGACTTTGGTTTTACTCTTACTTTTCTTACTTATTTACTACTTTCACTATTTATAAAAAAACCCCACTTGACTGCTAACCAAAAAAGAGAAGTAGCATGATGGTTAGTAGTTAACAGATAAGTCTAGAAAAGCCTAGGTTCATTCCACACTGCCATCATCCACCAGAAACTGGTTGCTAAGTGAAAGACAGACATTTCCAAGAGTAGTGTCATGACTCCTAGACCTCCCAAAAGGCTCATTCATACAGCTATTCTCACTAGGTTTGCTTTAGTGAGAAACAAAGACAATAACAATCTCGACTCAGGAGCCTTGAATTAGGTCAAACACATCTGTCCTTCAGGGTATTTGCCAAAAATACTGAGTCTCTCATCAAGTTTCTAATTTGATGAAAACCTTTTACAGGACAATTTTAGAGACTGATGAAATCACTGGAATTTTAAAGACACTGTGTTTATAAAAATGCCATAATTTTAGTCTTAGTGATTCTAATCCAGCTGCAAATTAGTAAAAATTTGGTAAAATAGAATCTTACAAGAAAGTTCCAGTTTCCAAATTGATCAACTCATTGACCATAGGGAGAGGCAAGTATCACCCGAGATACTGGTGCAAAGTCTGCTTCAATCAAGCATACAGTGAAGAACATGAATAGAGCCAATTGTGAAAAACAGATGTCAAAGCTAGAAGTGTGGATCAACCTCTGAAAATTTTCAGTGAAAAGTAGATATTTGACTATCTGCATAAATTTTTCCTGATACTATAGCTGTAGATATTCGTTCACTGTGAGACAAGAATGCTATGTTGCTAAGTGACTTATGAGCACATTGTCATAAAAAACCTTCGTCATGAGAATCTAAAAATCTACATACAACCTATCTGTAATGTTTACAAGCATCCAAACTTCATACACCAAGAATATGCACCCATCTTACTGAGTTACTGTTATGGGGTGAAACAAGGTTCTAGTTGTTAAAATGTATTGTTTCCCTTTTCCCCCCTTTTTTTTTGTGGGGGACAGGGGGTTATTTCTTCTGGGGGGAGGGGATGGGGAGGGGGGTGTTGCTTCTCAGGGGGTTTAGGGGTTTTGGAGAGAGGGATTGCTTTCAAACCTGTGTTCTATGTTTTATAAGAAAACAAGGCGGACAGATCTCAGTGCCTTGTGAATGCAGACTCAGCCTAGAGGAAGACATGAGCTGGTCCCCTGCAGTTTCCCACGGCTCCATGGATGCATGAGACAGCAGCCATACTGCCTCGTGGTGAAGTCTCGGGGAAGGGGAGGTGCCCAGCGTCGTTAGCCAAACCGGATGCAACCTGTGCCAAGAGGGTGCCCCAAGATCATGTGAGAACTGGCACCATATAAAACCTCAAGCAAGGAAGTCCTTCCTCTCTTCATGCTTGGCTGTTGTCGCAGCTGCATCTTAGCACATCTCCTCTGCTCTCTCGGCATTTTCCCACAGCCCGAGAAGCAGTGCAGCTGAATCAACAGTGGAGGCAGCACAGGGCTGAGGACCACGCTGTTCACCAGCTGAAGTATTCTCTTCCCTGGGGCCTCCAGAGTTTTTTTTCATTTTCCTATTTTCCAGGAACCTTGGAGTGGAACTGGCTCCATTCCATGGGCCAGCCTCCCTTCCTCCCTTGCTCTATCAGCCTAGCAGCCAGCCTGGAGGAGCACAATCTGTCCCTTGCATCTTTATTGTCAAGTTTTTTGCTGTTTGTAAAATAAAATTTGTTGGTTGTTTTTGATCGTATTGCAATCTCTCATCGTTTATAACACCCTCTAGTTTCCAAACTAGGACAACTACTTTTAGATGGGAGGAGCTGTGAGTATTTATCTGTTGTAGGTTGAAAACAAAGGTTCTTAGAGCTAAAACTGGTTTTTTCCCTTCCCCCACTGTCTTTCCCCTCCATTTTTAGGGACGGGGAAAGGGCTCTTTCTAGGGCTTTTTTTTTTTCATTTTTTGAAGGTTTTTGGGAGGGGGAGGGNGCGGAGCCACGGGCGACCCACATCTTCTGGCCCGGGGTCAACCATGTGGTTGAGCCATCGATTTTAGCTTGTAGCGGAACCTCCCACTAGGGGTGGTTCCCGGGCACTGACTGTCCAATCCGAGGGACGGTTCGCACCCGGGGGGCACCTGCGCCTGCATGAAGATTGATCCCCTATAAAAGGGCGAGAGCAGTAGCCATCAGTTTCTTCTTCCAGACGGAGCTGGTTGAGAGAACATTTCTACTTGCCTCAGCGTCGAGTTTTGCAGCTGCGCAGGCCAATTAGTGACTCCAGTGACAGCGGCATGGATTGAGGACCACATCTTTCCATCAGCAGTGGTATTCGTTCCCGGGGAAAAGGAGGGTGGGCGGTCACGGTTTTTTAATTGTCCCGGTGTCTTTTCAGGAGCGCCCGGCAAAGATCTAGTGCTACCCTAGAGCTTTCCTATTCAGCCGCTGGACTCGGAAGAGCTTAATTTGTCTGTCTTTGTGCTTTATTGTTGGTTTTCTGTGTGTGCAAAATAAACCTTGCTATTTGTTTTTTTTTTTGGGGGTGTGTGTTGCTTCTATTGGTTCTCTCTTGTCAGTACCACACCTCCTAGTGGTAAAACCATGACATTATCTATGAAAAATTATTATAGAAATTTGTTATGCAGATAATAGTGTGCCCAAAAGGTAATTTCAAGGTATTTACCAAGAACATAAAGCCTCATATACTTCTACTTGCTATGTGACTGGAATGTAGATTTTATATTTATTGAGGCAGGGAATGTATCTTTATCCTCTTGATCTGCATATAAAATTGTATCAGCACATGCTATATCATCAGGCTGCAAATATGGTTACTTTAACATCTCACAAAGAGGGAAAGTAAAAAAGGGACAAAATATAGCCACTGAACATCCAACATTTATCCTAAGTTTTATCTTGTGAACAGATAGCAACATGAGACAATTTCTGTCTGTTATCCTCAGGCATAATTCCATCACTAATTATTTTTCTTATTACTAATACTTGCAATTAAAATCTTTGTAATTAGAACATCATGTTTTTATGAAATAATTTTCATTTAGTTAATTTCTCATTACTTTATTTATTATATTTCTTTTCAATCCCTCCCACAAATCATCTTGAGATGATCTCAGAATGCATTTTCAGAAAAGTTTAACTGGTGATTCACTTGAAACGAGTTAGGAACCATCGGCTGCATACCACCCATAACTTCTTGTCATGTCTCTGTGTGAATTTAATATTAGTGGAAATATACCAAACTTACTCTTCAACAGTGTGACCTCATGCCATTCCTTTTCTTTTTGTCAGGATATGAAAAAACTTAGCTTTCATAAATGAAAAAGCAACTACTGCAGTTAGAGTGAAGGATAACTGTAGATAAACAGGAAAGAAATTTAAGATCTTGCCAAGCAGTGAATAGGAATTGCATTAAAAAACCACTTCAGCTAGAAATACTGACATACCATTTGTAGTAAGCTGCAAAAACACAAGGGGACAGCTTGTGAGGATGTCTTAAGCTGATTTCTGTCTGGATCCAAATTTCTGAAAGAACAGGGACATTTGTTCTTAAAGGTTTAGATCAAATAAAGGAGAAGGGTATACAGAACTAATTTCTGAAAGGTATTCAGCTGGTGCTGAATTGCTATGACATGTGCCGTCCCTTAATATGGCGTCAAGACCCCCAGTAGCTATCTTTGGAAACCTTCCTGTGGTGTTCCTGGGTCCACAAGGACATCAATGATTTTCTTGAATCCTTTTGATCTGTTGAGTGCAGAGGACCACTCCATTGTAGCTTCCCATGCCATCTGCTTTGTACTTTTAACCTGCTCCATGTTTTCGGTCGGCAGATGAGCAGACTAGTACACCGCACTGCACTGCACTGCATGAGTATTTCTTAGTTACCTTATGCAATATGCTTTCCCATCTCAGTAATATGAATTGCCTCAGAAGGCTGTAGTCTACTGGTGAATCCCAGAAGTGACCACTGAGCAGTTTAGAGTAATTGTTTTAGGACCAGTAATCACTCCCGGGATTTACTATGAATTGAATTGCTGTTAATTATTGAAATAGGCTTATCTGAGAGAGGAGGTCATGTACTGACTTAGGCACTGTGCATTTCATGCAGTGTTAAGAACTGACCTTACTTTGGTTTTGATATGCTGGACTTACACGGGCATAACAGGAGGCAATTTTTTGCAAAATGACAACATATATATAGATTTCATCTTCTATGCCCAGTTGGCATCTAAACTTGACTTAGATTTTAATAAAACTTTTTTATTTCTCCTGGCTCATGCTGTATATTTATTTCACTTGGATTCATAAAAACCCATCAAGGTTCAGTATACCTATTCTCCAGAACACTCTTTGCAGCTCTTCACAGACTGTACACACTTCTAGTACACAGCTGAACTTTTTTTTCAGTACCCTACTACAGCAAAGTGGTGGCTCTTCACATTTTTTTCTTACTCTAACTTTATTTGGTGATAGAAATTTATCTTCCCCATATACTGTCAATTTTATTACATTTAGCAATAATGTACCATCTGATGACCTTCAGCAACAGGCTACCAGATTTCTGACTGTGCAATGCACTGGCTTTCTGGTCATCCAGGAATTTAAAATGAGTAGTCACTATCAGCACCTGAAGCATCTCCATGTTCTGTGTGCAGCAAATCAAACACAGCCTGGACACTTCGAATTCAGAGGAGATACATCGTACCATGAAAACTAGTCTCATTTGAGACTTTCAGGAAAGAGCTGATCTTTGCATATGCAGTATAGATCAGACTGGCAGCACATGCAAAGATGGTTTTATGGACACTTTGGGTTCCTACCATTTTCTTCGTTAGAATATTGGCATGTATAAACTCTTCTTATGATGAGAAAATGCAGAACATAGCTGTCACATAAAACTCCCCTGGCTCCAGCTGCCAAAGATATTGAAGATTTTTAAAGACAATTTTATATTGCAATATTAAAAAAAGAATTCTGGTTATATCAATTGTCTATTTGGTGCTGTGCATATGAACTGTTTACTAGTTAAGCTCTCTCTCTGATGAAAATGAAGGAGAAGAGGAAAAGACAGTTCCAGAGGATGATCCATCTCACCAGTCTTACACAATCATCTATTTCCATTTACTATGAAGTTATCCCAGGTGGCCATCTCAGACTAAATATCCAGGTTTTAGATGGCTGAAGAGGTTTAAGGAGACGAATCCTTGTCTAGGTCATGCTAGCCTTTGTTCAGGTCTGAGGCATAGGATGAAGAAACTAGAATTCGCCATTTAAATATTAAGTTAGATAAAGCCCAGAGCTCCTCCTCTTGGGATATTTATTGCTCCAAGAGTTCCTGGTTTAGAGCAAAAGCAGACCATTGGACGGCTTTCTGGCTGCTGTCAAAAGATGCTATGTATCAAGTCAAAGCTAAGGTTCTCCTTCATAATGTGAAGAAAGATAACACAGATATCCCCAGAAATGCCAGGAGTGGAAGGATTTAGGAAAATTTGTTTCCAAGGCAAGAACACTAAAAAAACATAACTGCGCATACATGGGGCATGAAAGAATGCCCTGCTTCTCCCTCTCCTGGCCTTCTAAATATCTTTCCTGGACTGCCTTCACATGGCCTCCAAGGTTGTCTGTGGAAAAAGTTAACTATCCAGGGAGTTAACTCCTCTGCAAGGCAGGAGAAGGAGAAACATTCCTTTCAGGTGGCAAACGTTTTCATGAGCAACAGAAATTCCTTATCTCCTCGGATTAGATCTTCCAAAAAAGGTCTTCTATATCTACACGTAAGCATTGGGCAGCTGCAGTCCCTGTTCCTGTGCTATTTTTCACATAATTAGTCTGTGCACCTCTTACAAAGTGTGTGGGAAACATATGATGACTGACCTGTGAAGTTAATCAACTTTGTCAGTGATAGCCAGAAACTATAATCTTGTATTAAATTTGTTCTTTAGAGGGAACTGCATTAGATCTTTTCCTAACTTGTTTGATTAAAAAATCCTGCTATGAAGTGTAAACTAATACTTGCTGACTATTATGGAATAGCTTTCACTTCAGGTTTTGCTGTCATTCTGCACTGTAATAGCAATTATACCTTTTTTTCAGATGAAAGATAAGTAGATCACTTCATGCATTTATGTCTGAAATGTCTAGCAAAGGCCTACGCCATACTTTCTTGAAGAAAAACTACACAGGGAAGTTAAAACACTGTGTGGAGTAAACAAAGAGAAAAGATGTGGGTAAGTTTTATTTTTTTCCCTCTGAGACACTTCAATGACAGTAGAAATACTTTCATTTTGAGGAAGCTTTTATTTGTCATTTAAGGGATTTTTGATTGAACAGGTCAAAGACCTGCTGAAAAAAATTAATTTCAGGCTTTTTATAGAAATACTCCAAATAAAAAGGCCTTCCTTAGCATATAAAAAGATGTCAAAATGCCAATCCTCATAGTTATTGGAAAAAGTACACTATTTCCACAGCTATCCCAAGAAGACTGACAGCGTACAATCTTTCGGAGACCAAATGCCAGATTATATGTATTATGTGGGGGCCAAGGGATGCTACCTTTCAACAAATCCATTCTCTACACTAACTTACTGTTCTGTTTTTGCTGAATTGGGGAACTTGAAGACACTTGCTGGTTTTTTTTCTCACAGGTTTTTTTCCTTGCTCAGGAGGCTGTAGCTTCAAACTCCACCATCCAGAATCTGCCTGTGCCACCTCCTTGGTGTTAGGTATAAATTAGTGATTTATGCAGTTAGCAGTGGCAGTATGGAATAGGAGAAAATTTTAATCATTCCATTTAGAGTTGCTTTTCTTGAAGTCAATTCACTGGGATGCATTGCTTAGTCAGATGTGAATAGATAAAACACATTTAAAGCCAGATGCCAGACATCTGTGCCTGTGCGATCCACCTGTCTCTGTTGCAGTAACAAGGATAATGGAAAAAACTACTAGACTAGGAGCTTTTTCATTGGAGATACAACTCCGATGAAAACTACTAATTGATGTGAGATTGGCTCTAGCAAGTATACTGGTAACTAAAAATTGTACATAGTTCAATTGTGAGAAAGTAAATTTTCAAGAGATTTGAAGTAAAAGAAGCACTCGCTGTTCTCTGTGTTCTTGTAGGAGAAAGTCTGCAAGTTCTGTGGTAGGTGAGGAGGTAAATGGTGTAGACAGTAAAGATCCAGTTCTGGTCTCCTCCTACTGTAAACTGGGATAGGGGATCATCTATTTGCAAATAATGATCAAAAAGGAGGCAACTGGGCTAATATGATATTTTACAAATCATGCTATATGAGCTTTCAAAGACCTGGTGGTTTCTACACTTATTTAGTTGAAAGAGAGTTATGCTGGCATTCGTGTAGCTCAGACAGCAGCACGAGGGACACAGGTTGAAAAGATGATAGTTCCTGACAGAAACTAGATTGACCTTATTTCACACACTCTTTCCCACAAAACTCACCTTTTTGTTTTTTATTTTGTTTCCCTGGTCAAGTAGGGCAACTCAGGAATGTGGTTTGGACCAAATGAATAATGAGAGCTGGGCAGGGAGAGAAGTGAAGGCAGAAGAAGCATCTTCTGTCCCAGTCCCTTCAGGAAACAAAATTACACTGAAGGGGCTGTAAATGGCTTATAGTAGCGGAGTTATCCCATGATGGGACACAAAATGAGTGATTTTGGACAGCAGGGAGCTGTCCAAAGAGGCAGAACTTCACCATGGAGAAAATGCCCTGCCATTACACTCCAGGAACAGTGTGAGGATATGCTGTGCTTCTCGCCTCAGCTGAACAAATGCCACTTATGGCCAGACCCGAATGAGAAAATGCTCCCATATCAGGAAGCAAAGAAGCAAATGAACCAAGACATGAGCTAGTTTGCAGGTACAATTCCTCTCAACAAGTAGGGAGAGAGAAGGAGAAAAGAAATGCTGAGTGGACACCTTTGGAGGGTGATGGCAGCGGCTCCCTCTGTCGCAGAGGAGTCAGACAAAGAATAGAAATGGGCAAGCTGGTGCAGGCTGAAAATTTGTACTAATATGTGAGACACAGAGTGAAAGAAAAACAATCAAAATGGTTATGCTTCTGGACTCATGACCATTGGGAGGGTGCATCTCTTGGCCACTGCTTGTAATGAAATAAGAAATGAAACAAGTAGTGTCTATATGCATTGCTGTTAATTGGCGATACTCAAAAAATGAGTCCACTTGCAATGATGGACCTCCCAGAGTTGTCACTAATCTGTACTATTTTTGCTCCACTTGGCCTCAAGACCCAAGCATTCATTGGTTTTCTATTTCTCAAGTGCATAAAAAAACACAGGCAAGCCAAAGCAATAATTTCGTTTATTATATGGCAAAGGTACACTAGTTACTTCGGTCCTTGGCAGTATTTATCTAATTTTCAAGATATTTTTCAGGTGCAAAAGATTGGATCTAAGATATCAAAAAATGTAGAACCATAGATCTTTGGGAAAAACAGATGCAGGAAGCCTTAATTTTCTTAAGTGCCCAGGTAAATGACCTCAGATAACAGAGAAGGTTTCATCCTCAGTGGAGAAACTTGATGTGCAAGGCCAGGCTCCAGGATAAGGGCAGTTGACTACTGATCAAACTCAAACCCACAAACTGATCCTGGATCAATTTAGCATATATGTATACATCTATCCATCGGTTACATGTATGGTAATTATGCAATAACGCACACCAACTTATTTTTCTTCATTGAACTATAACATAAATATTTAATTTTAAAAAAGTGAATTCACAGCTAAAGAGTATTTGAGAGACAGAAATATGTTCGATGTACATACATGTAAGAGCCCTATAATACCCTAATCAATCTGATGTAATCTCATAGCAAGCCATGCCTTGAGCAAGAGGCTGGACTAGACCTCCTGAAGTCATTCCCAATCTAGGTGATGCTGTTAAACCATACAGAGGACATAAGAGTTCTTAAGTTGTTTTTGTCTTTCAATATCTCATTAATTTGGCAAGGATATTTCATAATTTCTGCTTTTCGAATTTATTATGCTTGTAATTGCCTGTCTTTGAATCAATCTTCACAAAGCTGAGACAACAGCATCTCAACTGAAAAGGAACAAAAGCATACTCAGACAATCAAGCATGTCAGCATTCTCATCCCAAACAGATAAAACTAACTCAGATGAATAGTTTTGTAAGTAATTTCAGTTTTCACCCAGGAGAGTAAGTTTATTTAAGAATCCTTTTGTTGTATTTACAAGTATCTCAGCCTGTTCACCTCTGTGAGGAAGGTGATCAACTCTTTGGGAACACAGTTCTTAGACAGAGGTGTTTAAAGCTTTTAGAGCTTGGGCCTGGATCCACTTTGCACAAAGTTAGGTACCTAATTAAGGGCAAAACTGAGTTTGTCTGATTGAGTTAGTAACATGGATATGCTTCTATCCTGACAGAAAGTGCTATCAGAATCACCAGTGCATCTGCTTTTCATAGATCTGACCTAGAGGTTGATACCTTTTAATGCAACACAGCTAGGAATATTTTCTCCTGAGCCACTGAAGTAAATTTAGAAACAAATTGTAAGTACATCATAAAATAACATTGAATTAGTATGTTCATTTCATGGGCAGTTAACCTTCATGTCTCTTTAGTAATTGATTGCTTTATTACTTCGTTAATAGTATTAGTTTCATTAGTTTATGATCTTTTTTTCCTTACCTTTGGTCTTTTATTACATTAGGTCTATAAATTTTCATAGAACTGATTAGTCACAAAATAAAGTTGTTATGCTCTAATACTGTTCTGTTTTTCACAGAAGGAAAATATTTCTAATTTTTTTATGTATCTCTCTTCACAAGGATAATTGATATACAGTGATTACAATTAAATTAGTATAGCTATGCTAGCTCTGCCACAATGTTATGGTTTATAGTTTTGGTCAAAAGCAAGAGTAAAACTAAGATTTTTTAATAGTTATTAATTAATAATGCTGTATTTTCATCTTTCTAGTAATGGGTCATGACCTCTATATATCTCAAATTATATTACTTAATCATGTAGAAAGAGACAAAACTTGATGCCATATAACACACATTATTCTAGACAAGAAAAGAGCAAGTCAAGCAATTTGCACTATATGGTTGCATCCAAATTTAAAAGTGAGCGAGATCTTGAAATGTATCTGTAGGAAGCATTTACTGACCTATTTAGTTGCCCAAATAAAATGTGAATTTATAAGCATTTTGAGATATGAATGAAGCAAAAATTTCACATAAAAAGAAAGGCATACTGAGATCAGCAACCAGATCTATTTCAATGGCTTCTTTGCTTGTTTGTTGCTGCATTTTTTCCTATCATCCAAGAGGTTTGACTGGCTTAGTTAAATTTGTTAACTGCCTTGATGCATTTAACATCGCTGTTGTCTAATATTGCACCCGAATCGCAAAGGACCTTGATCCAAACCCTCTAAAATGAATGGAAATGCTCCCAGAGGTTCTGCCTGACATTGAAGCAGTTCCATGGTTTGTATTAATTATTAGGGCATTTTGTTTGATATGATTTGAGAAGTCTTTGGTAAGAGTCACACTCTTCTATCTGCATTAGGTTTGTATTCCAAAATTCTGTCATTACTTAGAAGCTCTATTAAAAACCTGTAGAAACCTAGCATTAGTTGAAGAGGAATAATACAATAGTCTTTATGATATATTTGTATGGCAGATCTAAATCTAGAATAATCCAGTAACAATCGAATTTCAGAGCACACTCTTTCTTATTCATCTCTTCCGCTTCAGTGGACAATTTTCAAATAATCTTTCATGAGTATTCTCTCAATTTGCTGCAATACCTGGGTTCAGACTGGAATTGTGACTTGTCTGCACATTACTAGTCAATTAGAATCATAGAATCATAGAATATCCTGAGTTGGAAAGGACACACAAGGATCATCGAGGTCCAACTCCTGCTCCTGCACAGGACAACCCCAAGTCATATCACACCACATGCATAATATTACATTATTGGTAATGAGAGAATGGTCACCACAGTTATATTAACTAGATTTCATTTCTTTTATATAAAGTATCATTTTGATGCTGTTTTTTTCTATTCTAATAGCCCAGTAAACAAGATGTTTCTTATAAGGGATTTTCCTGGCAAAAAAATCTGTCAGGTAAATGTATCCAGTCCAAGGTAATTTGTGCTAATGGCCAGTAAACATATTTGAAATATGACTGGTTTCAATGCCAAAATTAAGCCTATTTCTTTCATATGTCAGTAAAAGTATATGCTCCAAGAAAGTGAGAATCTGAACGTAATACAACTTAGACTCTGTTCATAAAAATTAATTTATAGAAATTCCTATACCATTAGAAGGCAAACAGCCTTAAATGTAAACATTAACATGTTTGGTCAGAGGCCAATATAGTGCATAGTGGCTGTCAATATATGCTATGGTTAGGGAAGACGTTTTCAAGTTCGTGCTTGTAAAATAATGTGTTTCACTCAGAGAGCTTAAGCAGCAAGTCAACTCAGATGAGCTAAACTGCTTTATATGAAGCTTGACTTTTTCATTCAGTTTAAAGGAGACATTAAACGTTTCCAGACTTTATTCATGTGAAGCTTCCTGTTTTTAAATTTGAAGTTTGTTTTGTGGAGATTACTGATGCAATTTATCTTGGACTGATTGTAAAGTGAATGTGAAGAACTGGTGAGCAAAACTAAATTGATTTCATCTGCACTAGCTTTCCTTTTGTAAGGAAACTGACTTCAGTAGATTAATTTCTTGCCCATAAATATGGGATTAAAATCAGACCCATAAATACAGTCTGTATTTCATTTGCTAATTTTCAAGAAATAGGCTCACAAACTATTGAACTCATTTCTATAGAAAGAAAACTATAAAATATCCAGTCTTAGAGGTATGGATTTTCTTTTTTTCTCATCTCTATACACAAATAGTATAGGGTTGTGTTTTTTTAAATAAATGTCATAAATTTTTCAGTTTATGCTGTATCTTCTAGGATGACTGCCTATACTTAGATCATAGGGTTTTCTGCAAGAAAAAGGAATAAAATAAAAAAATATATTTTTAAGAAACAATATAATGATTTTGCTCTTAGTATTGAAAACTCTGTATTTGTTTTCATCTGGTTCACTCTTAGGAACAACTAGGAGACATTAAGCCTAAACTTACTATAGTGACTTGAGAACACGGCAATTGCTTCATTGGGAATTGATTGGCAAGGACAGAGAAAATGAGAAGATGCTGGAGGAAGACAATTTTTTTCTGCATTAGAAATACATCTATTATGGCTGAATGTGGGGAAAGGGTAAAGGTTTAGTGTATGAAAAATTCCTTTTCAAAATCACATACTGCTTTGTTTGGAGATGCAGTATTCAGGCACTATTTTATTTAGCTGTTGATCCCTATGAGAAAGGGCTTATATGTTGAGGACTACACTTGGTGCATGTAGCTCAATTTCCAAGCTGCAGATTGAGATGCAGGTTGAGCTCTGAGTGGGAGTCCGAGACATGAGGCTGTGAACTGCCAACCTTTTGGCTAACAAAGGGAATAAAGGTGATTGATGCCAGTCTGGTGAATGCACACTAAGAGACACAGCAGGAGCGGAAGACTTGGGAAGATTAGTAAGAGTTTCCCACAATTGGACTGTGAGGTGGTAAATGCCCAGGGGGGTCCTCTGTTTGGGCTTCCCTCCTCAGAGGCACCAGCTCAGGCTGTTTCTGTGTTACCGCACTGTGAATTAATGGCTTGATGGAACCACAGAATCACAGAATACGCTGAGTTGGAAGGGACCCACAAGGACTGTCAAGTCATCTGAGACTCTTCTATGGGAAACCTGGTCTGACTGTATGACTGGGGTATGCAGGGAGTTGAGCAGGGCTCCTGTTGGCTCACTGGAGCCACCCGCTGTGAAGAGCCTTCAGTTCCAGCAGAGAACTGGTCTCTTAACAAGGTCTCTGACTGTGGCGTGTGACTGCCAGAGAGTTTCACAAATGTTTAGACTAGGGAAGTTACCTTAATATGAAGGTGTCTGCATGAAGAGTTGGATCAATAAACACAAAATAGGATGGAAACCTAGCCACAAGTGTTAGAACTGATGGGTACACATGGGGGCTTGTAATCAAATTTCCCCAGAATGCTTGTGCCAGATCACCAGATCCAAAACAATTAACTATCTAGGTGCTGCTGATGCCTTGAACACAGAGATAGCAAAAAGAACCCTAACATGTGAGTGAAGCTTAGCAATACGCTTAATTTAATGTTGTTAGTTTTTTCTTAAAAAAAAACACAAAAAAGTCCCAAACAAAAACCCTCAACAACCCCGAAAAAAATCCTTGAGTAAAAAACAGATTTACCTTATGATTATTTCTAAACTTTGGTTGTCATTGCTTACAACTTAAAATACCTCAGCATTTTAAATAGCACTTACGACATTCCCTATCCACAAGTGTACATCCATATGCTCTGTAACCTCATCTTTAGATCAGAATGTATGTGTGGCTCATGTTGCTGTTTATATTTTCTTATAAGATCATGGATACACATGGAAGATCGTAATACCGGTTCTTAATGAGATGGATGCAGTTCCCATTTTGAGCTGATGTTTTTAAAGACAATTTATGTTTCTAATAATGTTACAGATATCTCAGTAAATAGGTCAGATAGTTTTAGTTGCTAAGTGTAAGTTAGCTCAGCTAAATCTTTCTTACCTTTTACAGATCAAAATGCTGGATTCTATGTGCTAGCAACAGCACCTATTGCTTAGTATTTTATAAAACACTGATAGGCTGATCTTCTACCAGGTTGCAAAGCATTGCTGGTGTCTAGGCATTTGTACCTGAAAAAAACCCAAAACAAGGCTAGATTTACTTACCAGTCTGAGGTTCTATTCAATGATACTGCTGCTTTTGGTGTTTTAGATTGTCGTGTGTTATGGGGTGAGGTTTGGGGTTTTTATGTTTGTCTTTCTGTTTGGGAAGAAATTTTTTCCTATTTTTTCCAACACGTGTGCTGGCAAGTGGGGAATGGCCTCTCTGTCCACTCCTGCCCCCAGCACTGCTCTGAGGACTCTGGTGGCCCTGGCAGAGGCCAGGCTGAGCAGCACAGGGCCAGGACAGCCTGTGGCAATGTGGTTTTGTGCATGGGGCCAGGGTCAAGCTGGCGCCGCTGTCGAGTGGAGAAAGCTTCAAACTTGCATGGCAGGACAACCTGATTGACTCACGGGAGCTTCCACTGTGTGGTGGTTCTCAGGAAAATGGAAGCAAGGAACACTTAAAAAAGGCAAGTGTGCCCAATTTCTGCTCTCTTTGGACTCAGCAACTCCAGTGTGTGGGCAAGTGGTGCTTTTGGCTCTTAGGTGGCAGATGAACTATATGTGGCACAGTTTCATCCCCATTTCTTTGTCTCTGGCTCTCAGACATGCAGCTCGGAGGAGATAGATGCAGTTCCTAGCACAGAGAAGAAGTGAGCAGCACAGCTTCTTCTCTCACAACCCTCAGCTCTTCATTCCCAGCTTTTCGGTGTGAATGGAGCGGCGACAGTGCAGTCTCTCTCTCTGCAGCGCCTCTTGGAAAAAAACGCTGATCACAAAGGCTTCCTCTCGGTTCCTGCAAGGGGCACATCTGCCATCTTTACCATCTTTAGCACAGCAGCTGCACTCCCAAGCCTGAACTAAGACTTTTGAACAAAAAGATGGTTTTCTTTCTTTTAGTTGTTGTTGGTTTTATTTTTTTTTATTACCACTGTTCCATGATCATATATATATATATATTTTTTTTTTTAACAACATATTTTTAATTAAAGAGCTATTTCTCCTTTCTCCATTCATTCATACCTCCTTTGTTTTGCTTTAAGGTTTAAAATCGCATATTAAAATCGCATAAAATCTTTAAACCAAGACATCATGATATGGTGAGATGTAAATGAAGTCAAGTGTGCCTAACAAATATGGACAGTTGTTTTTTTTGAAGTGTGTGTGTTGAATTTCCTGGTGTGCCTAAGTGCCGTGAGGCTCCTGAGCTATGACATTTTTAGTAGTATTTATAAATCCAAAAAAATAGGCTTTTTGGCAAATATTGAGATACATACATAAAACCAAAATAAATTATCCAGTTTGACTTTGTATCAAAAGCTTTCTAAAGACAACACTTTAAACAATTTAATGATGAAATCATAAAGGTCAATGTTATAGGTTTGTTAAAAGCCGTTTTTTCCCGGCCGGGGGTGGGGACAGGTGGGCATGGGGACGGTCGTCCGGTGCGGGTTCAGTGGATCCCCGCGTCCGCCTCCCCTCCGTCCCCCAAGCATAGTCCGCCCGGAGGACTCAACCCGCCGGGTTGCGGTCGGCCGGCACGAGTTTGGCGGACCCCCGCCTCTGCCTCCCCTCCGTCCCCGGGCATCCACCTGCGAGGGCAAACCAGGGGGGAAAGCGGGTCAGCATGGGGACTGCTGCTCGGCCAGCCCCCTCACCAGTCTGTCGTGGGCCCTCGGCCCCCATGTGGGGCCCCGCGGGTCAGAGTGGGGGCCTGCCCGAATGCAGCCCGGAGGGCGTGCTGTGGCAGGCGGGCGGTGGCGGGAGCTGGAGCGGTGGCAGGAGCGGGCCCGGGCTCTGCTGCAGTGCTGGCCCCAGTGCGCGGTCCCACCCCGCCCTGCAGGTCCTGGCAG
>VYZS01064306.1:3857-16456 GCA_013400695.1 Neodrepanis coruscans
AAAGAAAGAAAGACCTGATATTTTCCACATGTAAAGCTAAATACTCTCTACTGTTACTCTGTACAATTTCATGCTCCTACTATCTAACTAAAGACGCTCTTGCCAGGAATGTTGTCTCTATGTATTGGAAGTTAATTTCTGACAAATTGGAAGGACTTTACCTGACAGATTTTAAAACATATGGACTCTATACAGTGCTACAGCTAAAGAATCACAGAAAAGCTTAGGTTGGAAGGGACCTTAAAGATCATGCAGTTCCAACCCCCATGTCATGGGCAGGGATGCCATCCAACTAGATAAGATGGCCCAGGGTCCAGCCTGGTCTTCAACATTTCCAGAAGACCTTGAGATTAGTTCAACTGGTTAGAGATTAATGCTAACACCAATGTCATGGGTTCAATTCCTCTATGAGCCATTCACTCAAGAGTTGGACTTTGATGATTCTTGTGGGTCTCTTCCAACTCAGAATACTCTGTGATTAAGTAAAATATTTTTATAGGGGACACTTCTAAACTTTGGGAGGTGATTTTAGGAACTAAAATTTCAATTACTGTGGTCAACAAGAAACAGTAACCTGTATTATACAAAGTTTGTGCTTACATAGAATTAAATTCATTTTGTACAGTCTCATGGAAAATTTACATCCCAATAAACATTAACAAGGTCAGTGTCACACAAAATATTCATGAAGCATGGAAATTTATTTCTGTTACTTATTATAAATGTTTCATTAAAGTTTAGAGACCTCAATATACCATAAATTAAACACACATTTAAACACATTTTCCTTCAACAATACACAATTTATATTAGTGACAGTTGTCTTGAGAAGGTGATTTTTTAAATCAGGTAAATGTTGTGAATAAAACTTTATTTCTTGTAACGCTGCTCAGCTGATAACTACCAGTGATTATCTAATGGATGCATGTGATCAATGAAAGTAGATTTGGGGGAGACAGAATAAAACACAATAACTAAGGGCTAATTAAAGCAAAACATGCTATTTAAGGTCCAGCTCAAGCAAGGAATGGAAGAAACTAACATCTATAATCTATCTTAGTCCATCAATAGGGGACAGTCCAGGTGCCATTGAGATCTTCTGCATGGCAGAAGACTACATTGCAGGGCCTCTCCTTGAGTAGGCCAGTGTCCTGGTTTGGGCACTAGGGGTATTAAAAGCGATGAGAGAATGCAATAGAAGTCAAGAACAACCAACAGGACTTACTTTACAAACAAAGAACCCTTCAATAACAAATGCAAAGGAGACACACTGTGCTCTTCTGGCCTGGCTGATGGATTGATGCAGTAAGGGAGGAAGATGGAATGGCGCCAGGCCCTCGCTGAGGTTTCCAGCAAAACAGGAACAATAAAAGAAACCCAGGGGGACCCAAAGGGGAGAGAAAATACCACAGCTGGTGAGCGATGTGGTCCTCAGCCCCTGCACTGCCTCCGCTGTCGCTGAAGCTGCGCTGCTGCTCAAGCTGCAGGAAAATGCTGAGCAGGGATATGTTGAGATACAGCTCCAACAACTGCCAAGCCCTGAAGAAAAGGAATGGCTTCTGGGACTGCTGCTTTATAGGGAGTCTATTCCTGTGTGATCTCAGGGTCCCTCCTGGTGCAGGTCACCTCCGGATTGGCTAACAGTACTCGGGAACCTCCCATGCACAAGATTTCACCACAAGGCAACATGGCAGTATTTCCAGCCAAAATGCCTCGTGGTCGGGGCCCGAGGGGGGATGGGGACACCCATGAGCATCACAGGGGCCTCAGGCACCGGGTTGCCCTCACCACGCATGCCAGCGGCAGCCACTTGCAGGAGTGGTTTCACCCGTTGCAAGGGCTGCTGGCATTCTCTGCTCAGTGCTGCATTTTGCGCATGTGGCAAACCCATCGCGCATGCACTCAGCGTTAGGGACAGCCAGGCCAAACCTGACATCATTCAGCAGAGGCTCCTGCCGCTGCCAGCGCCTGGGGGGACAGCCGGGCCGAAAGTGTTGGCGCTCGGCCATTGTCAGCGCCTGTGACCAGGGCACATCATGCTGGCGGCGTGAGCTAGCAGGACTGTGGCCGCAGCAACTGCCAGACACAAACATACTGGCTGCAGCACACCCCCCTAGCAGAGAGATGCCCTTGGCCTGCCGCCACTGCCAGGCAACAAACCAGAGGGAAGAAAGGGGCTGCGGGCCTGGTCCCGCCACATGTCATGGGCTCCCCCCCGGCCCCACCACTATGCACACACATCCCAGCGAGATGCTCAGAATCGGAGACATGCTGCACCGCAAAGTCTGGAACTTGCCTGCCTTGCTTTTATAAACATATATAAGAAAGGTTTAAAACACCCCTTCCCCTCCCTCCTCCCCAAAGACCCCAAACCCCCCCCCAAAAAAAACACAACCCCCCTCTCCATTCCCCCCACAGAAGAGGGAAAAAAACAGAAAGAAAGGGAAATATGTTTTAACTGCTGAAAGCTTTGTTTCACCCCATAGCAGCCAGTCTTACTCAGGGCTAGTCCTTGAGGGTGAGAGATTCCTTTTCACAGCACATTCTCACTAAGAGATTAACTGCATGCAAAACTTTGAAAGTTAAGTGATATAAGGAATTGATTATGCATATGTGCTACTTTAGACAGAAACTCTTGTCTAAATATGGACCCACCTACACCTAAACTCACTTCTGATGAGTTAAGAAAGCATACAGGGTCCTTTTGAAACCTCTTGAATCAACAAAAGTCTCCTTGACAACTCTTCTGATCCTGTCCTCTATGCAGTAAATAATGAAGTGTACTTTGACTTTAACCTTGTAAAACCATTGTCATATTTACTATCAAATTTGTTAAATCTCTGTCTTATATTAAGAAAGAATTTGCTATTTCTCTCTTACAATTATGTCATTCCATCTCTGACAACAAGAAGCCAAAACTCCTCAGAAATTTGGTTTCTGAGGAGTTATTCTTTGTTTTAAAAAATTTATTCAGTGCAAACCCTGAATAACAACATGAGTGTTCATCTGTGTTGGTCTGAGTGGAACAGAATTAATTTTCTTCACAATAGCTGGTATGGGGCTGTGTTTTTGATTTGTGATGGAAACAGTGTTGACAATACAGGGAGATTTCCATTATTCCTAAGCAGAATTCCATTATTCCTAGGAGAAGCCTTTTGTGCTTCTCACATTACCTCACTAGTGAGTAGCCTGGAATATGCAGGAAGCTGGCAGGGAACACAACCAAGACATGTGAACTCCAACCAAAACGTATCCCATACCATATGGCATTAGACAGCCAGAATATAAAGCTGAGGAAAGAAGGAAGTGAAAACATTTGGAGTTACAGCATTTGTCTTACCCAATATCTATTATGCCTGGTGCAGCCCTGCTTTCCTGGGAAATGGTGAATGAATTCCTTATTTTGATTTGCTTGTGTGTGTGACTTTTGATTTACCAATTAAACTGTCTCTATCTCAACACTTGAGTTTTCTCACTTTCAACCTTCCAATTTTCCTCCCCATTTCCAGGGGAATGAGCAAGCAGCTGTGTGGTGCTCAGTTGTTCTCTGAGGTTAAACCAACAGGATTGAATCATATAATGACATATAAATCATATACAGCCACACAAACACTGACCATCTAACTTAAAATGGTTATCTAGATTGAATAAGACAGATTATTTTCAATGTTAGCCCTCTTTCTGATTATTTTAAAAATTATGCAGTAAAATTCTGTGTTTTTACTAAATTTAACTGTGTGTTATTTTTCTATGTTCTAAGAAAAGATAATATCGTGTTTCTAATTTAAGGTCTTCGAAAAATTTAGAAAGTCTCAGTTTTCAAGAAAGTATTAATTGATGTAATTAATNGAAGTGTACTTTGACTTTAACCTTGTAAAACCATTGTCATATTTACTATCAAATTTGTTAAATCTCTGTCTTATATTAAGAAAGAATTTGCTATTTCTCTCTTACAATTATGTCATTCCATCTCTGACAACAAGAAGCCAAAACTCCTCAGAAATTTGGTTTCTGAGGAGTTATTCTTTGTTTTAAAAAATTTATTCAGTGCAAACCCTGAATAACAACATGAGTGTTCATCTGTGTTGGTCTGAGTGGAACAGAATTAATTTTCTTCACAATAGCTGGTATGGGGCTGTGTTTTTGATTTGTGATGGAAACAGTGTTGACAATACAGGGAGATTTCCATTATTCCTAAGCAGAATTCCATTATTCCTAGGAGAAGCCTTTTGTGCTTCTCACATTACCTCACTAGTGAGTAGCCTGGAATATGCAGGAAGCTGGCAGGGAACACAACCAAGACATGTGAACTCCAACCAAAACGTATCCCATACCATATGGCATTAGACAGCCAGAATATAAAGCTGAGGAAAGAAGGAAGTGAAAACATTTGGAGTTACAGCATTTGTCTTACCCAATATCTATTATGCCTGGTGCAGCCCTGCTTTCCTGGGAAATGGTGAATGAATTCCTTATTTTGATTTGCTTGTGTGTGTGACTTTTGATTTACCAATTAAACTGTCTCTATCTCAACACTTGAGTTTTCTCACTTTCAACCTTCCAATTTTCCTCCCCATTTCCAGGGGAATGAGCAAGCAGCTGTGTGGTGCTCAGTTGTTCTCTGAGGTTAAACCAACAGGATTGAATCATATAATGACATATAAATCATATACAGCCACACAAACACTGACCATCTAACTTAAAATGGTTATCTAGATTGAATAAGACAGATTATTTTCAATGTTAGCCCTCTTTCTGATTATTTTAAAAATTATGCAGTAAAATTCTGTGTTTTTACTAAATTTAACTGTGTGTTATTTTTCTATGTTCTAAGAAAAGATAATATCGTGTTTCTAATTTAAGGTCTTCGAAAAATTTAGAAAGTCTCAGTTTTCAAGAAAGTATTAATTGATGTAATTAATTCAATTCAAAGTTCACAAAATTTTATGCTATTTGTAGCCATTAATTTACTATCTCTACCCTTAAAACTATTGATTTTCATAATTACACTATTGAAGGTATATAGCAAACAACATGTTAAATCATGTCACACACCTTTGTAGAGTGAGAAGATGAGGTTTTACAGTACGTCAGTAACTATGTGTGCAAATTCTTGACTACAAAGGAAACTATGAAACAAGAGACAAGATTGATTATATTTTTATAGGGTACACAGTGACAATGAATATGCAAAAGGCATTTGATTATACATTTTAACACACCTTTTAATAACTTTTGCCTGCCAATGAGCTTTAAGTAAAACTAATAGACTTAAAATTACTGAAATAAAAAGGATTAGTTTTAAATAATTAAAGAAAACTTATGGATTGTTGGAATTTAATTTTTGCCTTATACTTGAATTGTTTAAAATTTATTTTTCACTTTCTACTGCACTTTAAGATGAGGGCTGCAGTGGATTGACCTTGAGTAGATGCCACATGACCACCAAGCTACTCTATCAGTCTTCTTTCCAGTTAGACAGGGAAGACAGAACAAGACAGAAAAGAAGGCAGTCCACTAAAGCAAAATGAAAGTTTGTGCTTACACAAGGGAAGAGGAAAATAATAAGGTTTACTCCCTCCTTCCCTTTAGCAAGCAATGTCCAGCTGCTTCCTGGGAAGCAGGGCTTTCAAAGAGTTTAGAAGTTTCTCAGCAGGCAACAATTGTAGACAATAAATGACCCCTCCCCTTTCTTCCTCCTTTCCTTAGCTTTTATATCTGTGGTGGCGTCATATGGTATGGAATATCCCTTTGGTCAGTTTGGTTTAACTGGCCTTCTTGTGTCCCCTCCCAGGATCTTGCCCTCTATTAGGGAAGGAATATTACAGCACTGTGCCAGCACTGCTCAGCAGTAACCAAAGCACTGGTGTGCTATCAACACATCAATACTTTCTAGCTACTACTGCTAAGCACAGCACTGTGAGGGCTGCTATGGGGAAATGAACCCCATCTCATGCAAATTCAAAACAAGGACTTTCATTCTTCAGTGACTTAGGAGGCCAAGAATGTTAACTTTTGTTATAATAAATTTAAGGACTTGTTAATTTTCACACAGCTTAATGTATGCATGTTGTGTTTATGACTTTTTAAATATCTGTGACCAGAGAACAATTCTTCCTGATTGACTGGGCGTTACATGTGGCTCCCATGAAACCTTTAAGAAAGAATTACTATTCCCGTAGCAACTGATCAAACCATTGCGGGAAAACTCTTGGGATGAGTTGAGTGAAGAAAGAGGAGACAAAAAAAGTAAGCAATAATAATGAAAAGGAAAGTTACAAGACTAGAAAAGAGCGGGAGACTGGAAAGAAGGAAGAATTAAGAGAGAGCAGAATTTATAAGCCCCAGCAGAGTAAGAAAAAAATACTTTTGAAGGTACACAAAAAAGACTGAATGGAGTTTTTTGCAAGTCAGAATGTGTGGACTGGCAGCAAGACTAGAGAGAAAAAAAAATTGGACACAGTACCAGGGCAGTATTTATTTACAGGTCCTTTTTTTTGGTATTCTGCTTTACCCCAGAGATAATTTCCTTTTATTTATTAGTGTTTTTTCTTCTAATGTCTGTTTCACAATTATCTAGCTTCAGAAACTAAAACCTTCCCTTCTCTACTTGAGATGTTTTCTTTAAATACGTGGGCAGACTGCGTCACCTCACAGTTCTAGCAGACATGAATTTCCACGCACTGTGCATATAACTGCAATTGAGTAGTGAAGTTGTGATAATCATAGAAAGTATTCTTTTACCATGATAAAAAATGAGAAAATAGGTAATAACACTCTTTCTTCATGTGCTTACTTTTAAAAATTTAGATAATTTTATTCTGAGCTGAATAATTCCTTTGGAATATATTAACTAATTCATTTGAATGAGGGCAACCACTGTGAAGTGATATATGGATACAGCAGACACTGATACTTTTCTTGCTGTTTGGTTTCTGTTCACTTGATGTTATAAATTGGAATTTATTGTGTAGATCGAGCTGGTCCATAGTTTAATAAATGCCAGTTCGTAAGACACTTGAGTGACCGAAAAACATAACTCCTTTAAATAAAAATTGCTTTAAAGCTCAAAGGACTTGAACATTGCTTCTTTGGTGTCACTAGAGAGACTTAATCTACTTTTACACTCTTTAACAACAAATAATAAAGTTGAGCTATGGAAATTTTTTGCACTATTTACTGATAAACATATAAAATATCTCAGAAAAAAACCTTGCTCTGAAGCTGTCTCTTTACTGTTTTCTCATTTAGAAACTCAGTCAAAAAGCACTTGTTTCTAGCTTATTATCATTGTTGTTTGCTGAAAGCTATGATGTTTAGTAGAATAATAAGGCATAGAAGCATACACCCCTTGATAACCCAGTGTGGTTGATAGAAAATGAAATTACTAAGCATAATTCCCTGGGGAAACTTCAAATACCCTGTATGACTTTGTGACTGTTATTTTGGCTTATTTATCATGGAACTTCAGTAGAGTGAGGTTTTCTAATTTTTATGATTTGGTTTATACTACTATATCTGTTCATTTCTTAAAGATCAGTAAATGAAGGGCACAGCTACCATTCTTTGAGGCAGAGGTGATTCCTTATGTTGCACAGAAATACATTTTACTTTGAAAATAATTTATTCTTCATACTTTTGTTTTTTTATTGGCACGAAATAAAAGTCTGCAAAGAAGATGTAATTAGAATGCATAGGGAAGAAAAACCCCAAACAAAATCAAAACAGTATAATCCTGCTGCTATTTTATAAGCAGTTAAAAAAAATTGGGACAATATGAAAGAAATGGTTTACTTTGAAGAAATAGAAAATCAAATTAAAAATCTTTATTGAAGGTTTCAAAATAAATCATGCTCCATTCACTTTTTGATTGAGAAAAAAATGGGTTTTTTGTTGATAAAAAATTTTGTTCAACATTTTTTAATTTTCTTTTCATCAACTGAATTTTTTGACCAAATATTGTCAAACTAGTTTGCCAAGATATTTTAACTTAATCTGAGAGATTTGTCTTTATTTCCCTTTCTGACTATAAATCCTTTCTTAGATGTAATCTCCTAGAGGATGCAGCGGCAGCATATTGTTTTTTCTCCAGGTGTTACATACACACACAAAAAAAGAAAGCCCACCATGCTTAATTGAACCTTGCAGAAGTGCTTCATTACTTGGCCTACTAAATACATCTCTAAAGCTGTAAATTGCCGCATTGATTGCAAAGCAGTATATTGCACTAGAAATCCCACTGACATCAAGATGGAAACTGCAGTGCATTTGATTAATATTGCTTGAAAGGAAATGCTCTGACAATCTGCTATTATTTTTTTTCTGGAATATAAGGAAAGTGTATTTTATTTTTTCTCTCATAACAACTAATTACACTTTTTACATTATGAACATTTTCAAATTTTTTATCTGTTCTACAGAAATCATATTCTTTTGTCAAAATAATTGTGATGACCTCCTTCACCAACACATTACAGTTGAGTCCTATAATAATAATAAACTCAAAGTTCTCTGAAGAACCCCCTGGTAGAACTCAGTTGATTTTCAAAGACAATAAAATACTCTGAGATATGTCACTCTTTTAAAACTTGAACTGAAACTGAAAACATATACTGCCTACTAACCAACAATTCTTTGTGTTTGTCACCCAGGGGTCCTCTGTGTTGTTAAATATCCCTTTAGAGGAATCTAAGGAGTATTAAGGAAAAATTACAAGAAATGTGGTTATATAAGAATTCTGAGCAATAAAATCATGCAAAAAAAGGGAAAACTTCAAACATACTAATCTATACTTTCAATAGCCTGATATTCACAGTGAGTATAGATATTCTGCTAAAAAGCTAGGATTTACCTGAAAGGTATCACAAGGAAGGAGTTAATTTGAATAGCTGATGATCACTTCTGAACCTTCAGGAAATAATTAGTTGCCTGGTGCATCCACTGGCAAAGAAGAGTGGGATGGCAACTAATATTGTCAAAGAAATGACAAGTGGCAAGAAGAAGATGAAGTAGAGGGTATATTCTACATGGAGAGGAAATTATTCTTCTGGTATGTCAATTGATTTTAATGATTTTGAGTGATTCAAAAGGAGATTACATGCTTTGCTTTAAATAACGGCACAGCACTGCCATTTTTAAATTTTTCTAAGACTGGTTTATGTCCATTTATCTTCCAATGATCATTGTGGTTTTAAACTAATTGAATAGTTTTAACAAAAATTTCTTTACAGCTTTGCATTCAACAGTGTCGTGGTCTTTACTAAGGAACATACACTGAACTAGAAAGCATTTTGATATCAATAACACAGGATAAATCTTAAGAAATAGAAAAATGTATCAAATTATTTTTTTCCTTTATTCATTAAGGACAATATTATCAACATTATAAAGATATATAGGGATTATAGCTTCTGATTTTTGATTTGACTGATAATTAACACAGAAAAGAATGAGTTTCAAGAGAGTGAAACATCTGAATTAGGCATGCAGGAACAACATTAACTTTGTGAGAGAACTTTATAGGAAATGAATTAGAGAAGGCTGTGTTCCAATATTTCTTTGAATTCTCAGAATATAAATATTTAGAACAGAATTTTCAAACTTATCTACTGTTATGAATTAGCTTGTCTGAAATAAATACTAAATAGAAGACTAGCTTCTCTTACACAGTGTTTTCTTTTGTGTGAGAGTCTTAACATACTTTTCATTTACATGACCTGATATCTTCACATTTGGAATCAGGCCTATTTTAAAATAAGTGTTGAGAAGAAGCAAAAGTTAAAATATATTTTTATCTTTGTAAAATAAATCCAGAAGAAAGTCCTGTTTCACACAACTTATTATGATAAATTCCTTTCACACGGTGTGTGCCCGGTGCCGCGGCCACAGCCCTGCCAGCTTGCCCCGCCAGCATAGGTGCGGTGCAGACACAGTGTGACCCCTGTCCCGAGCATTGTCAGTGGCAGGAGCCGCTGCCTGGTGACAGCAGGTTCAGCCTGGCTGTCCCCAGCGCTGCTCACATGCACGGTGGGTTTCCTAGGTGCGCAAAACGCGGTGCTGAATAGAGAATGCCAGCAGCCCTCGCGGCGGGTGAAACCACTCCCATGAGTGGCTTCCCCGGGAATGCGGGGTGAGGGCAGCCCGATGCCGGTGCCTGGAGCCCCCGTGATGCTCCCGGGTGGCCCCATTCCCCCTTGGGCCCCAACCATGAGGCATTTTGGCTGGAAACGCTACCGTGTTGCCTCATGGTGAAATATCGTGCAGAAGAGAGGTTCCCAAGTGCTGTTAGCCAATCCAAAGGCTCAGAGGGACCAGGAGACCATGCAGGAATAGACTCCCTATAAAGCATCAATCCCGGAAGCCCTCTTCTCTCTTTGAGGCTTGGTAGTCGTCAGAGCTGCATCTCAACACATCTCTGCTCAGTGTTTTCCCGTGGCTTGAGCAGCAGCGCAGCTTCAGTGACAGCAGAGGCAGCATGGGGCTGAGGACCACACCACTTGCCAGCTGTGGTATTTTCTCTCCCCTTTGGGTCCCCCCTGGGTTTCTTTTATTTTTCCTGTTTTGCAGGAAACCTCAGTGAGGACCCGGTGCCATTCCAACTTCCTTCCTCACTCCATCAGCCCAGCAGCCAGCCCAGAGGAGCATAGTCTGTCTACCATGTGTTTGTTATTGTCCGGTTCTTTGTGGTTGTTCTTGACTTCTATTGCATTCTCTCATTGCTTTTAATGCCCCTAGTGTCCAAACCAGGACAACTACTTAATATCTTTATTTCATGATCAAAATCATCTAAACTGAGCATAATAATTCTGGTTTCAAAGCACATCTAAACTATCTGATAATGGACTGCTTAAAAAGCAGAAAACACAAGGGGGCCTCTGAGAGAGTCTATGAACATGGAGCACGTGAGTAGATAGTTCCAGCTCAACATTACTCTTTGGTGGAAAAGGAAAGGGTTTGACTATACAGGGATTCTTTACAGGGATTCTTTACAGATTTAACTTCCAATTGAAAAGGATGTCTCCTCCTTCCAAATATAAGTCTTTGAAGGCTGTGTAACATTTGAAATTTGAAAATAGCAGCTGTAACTACTACACTATACCAAGGAATGCATTGTGGATTTACTAGAATGCATTCAAACAAAATCACGGAATAAAAATTGTTTAAGGAATCACTGAGTAAAGAAAAGGGAAGAATAACATAAAGTAAAAATTACCCCATTGTCAATTTGAACTCTATGGGAAACCATATAACAGTGTAATACTTCACAGTGATAACATTGTACTGAAGAGCAATTTTTAAGTAGAATTCATGAACCATAAGAATTTTAGTAACGTGGAGCAGAACAATATAACTGATATTGTATCTTCTGTGCTGCAAGCAAAATAGACCTCTTTGTAGTGTTAAACCCTTCTTTATTACTGCAGCAGCTTTGAACACACCAAGGTGTCTTAGAGGTCTAAAATTCTGTAAAAAAAAAAAAAAAGCAAATAAAGTAATAGAAAAAGAAGCTAAGAATGTTTTCTTTTCAGATACAGAAGAAATTATTTGAAATAATTGAATGAAACTCAATAAACAATAGGGACAGGATAAGGAACAGAACAAATGTTAGAAAAGTCTAAGCACACAATGATTGAGATTGTCCCAGATCAGACATTAATGAAGAGTGGCATCAATCAACTACTTATGGTGGCATTAAGCATAGTTATGTATACATAGACTGCCAGGTTCCTGTGAGAATTACAGTAGCATTCATTGAATTCATATGCATATGAAACAAAAATTGTTCTGAGGAAAGAATCATGACAGGCTCACTCTTTTTGACTAGAACTGAATGTAGGGGCCTGGAATTTTATAGCACATCATATGTGTCGTGGGGTGAAAAACTGGTCTTTTTCCTACCATGCGGGGTCCGATGGGGGGGAACCCTGCCCGTGCAGGCCGAGAGCATGCCCAGAGCCGGCGGCAGGGGGTTTGAAGACTCAGGCGGCTCGGTGGCACCCGCTGCAGCGGCGGGTGCAGCCTCTGGGCCTGCCGTGCTCCTCCTTCCTCCCTCGCTGCCCACTGGCGCTGGCCGCTTGGCCCGTGCGCCTGCCGCCCGGGTGAGCGCTGGCAGCGCCGGCTGAGCAGAAGCGGCGTTACTCAGTGTGTGTGTCCCTTGGAGCGGCGCCAGCCATGGGTCAGCAGGGCGAGCGGGGCGTGCGTGGCAGCGCGCACCGACCGCGGAGCGGCGGCCAGCCTGGGAGCATGCGGCGCTGCAGCCGCCATTAGCGGAAATGCCCTCCCGGTGCGCGTGTCGCTTCTGGACAGCTGTGGCTTTTCCCATGAGCAACTGTGCGTGTGAGGCCTTGCTGGGGTGGGCCCCGGGAAGCTGACCATCCAATTGCAGGAAAGGCCGGCCCCTAGGGGTCATCTACACATGCGCAGATCCGGGCCCCCTATAAAAAGGGGAGAGTGGGCGCCATCTTAATCTTTTGGGCTCCGGAGCTCGTGCTGGTAGCATCGCTCTCTCAGTGTGGATTCACTGTGGTGGCGGCATCGTCATCCATCCCNAATCTTTTGGGCTCCGGAGCTCGTGCTGGTAGCATCGCTCTCTCAGTGTG
>VYZS01064307.1:0-33935 GCA_013400695.1 Neodrepanis coruscans
TACCCAAGGCTGTGGTGAAGGGTGAGTGTTTGGAGTTAATGCCTTTGTTTATATGTAAAATCAGATTTTGCAGTGCTGCTTGGAGGGCAGGGAGATTGGAGCAGAGATTGCACAGGAGTGAATGTTTTCCCTTGTGAAGCAGGACCCTCCTCTTCACGTGTCTCTGTGACAGGGGTTTTCACTTTTGGCCCAGATCAGGGATCCTGATTTTGAGAAGGTGTGATCCTCAAAACCCCCCCAGATTTTATTCTTCGGAAAATCTGTCTCTCAGGTCCTGTTTTCATGTGAAGTTTGCAGGAATTTTCTCTTCCTCTGATGACCTGATGGGTTAAAGGGGGGGTCATACTACAAGGTTAGTTATTTATCTCACCTTTATAGCCAAGATTTGCCTTGAAGCCCCTCTCTGGTGCTTAAAAATACCATTTTTAGTGACACACAATTTTTAGATTCCTTGCAGCTTTGGGTTTTTACCTTTTCCCTGGCAATCTTGTTTCCAACTTTGTTACCAAGAATTTGCTGTTTTCCTTTCCCAGGCCAAATTTGTTTTCATTTGTTAAGTCATCGGGGTGTTGAACAGGAGCAGAACTGACGGACAGGCTTCTCCAAAGAGGAGGGTATTTTAGGAAGGCAGCAGGGATGTGGAAGCTGAGGGAAGGTTGGGGTTTTCTGGAGAGGTCCATGTGCACCTGGGGTCAGCTGCTGACTGGTAGGACAAAACACCCTGGCAGCATCAGCCAGAGTCAGGGTTGAGGTTAATACTGGAGGGGGAAAAAAAAGCAAAAAAAAAAAGAAAAATCTAATCCTGATGATAGAATTACAGTTTTACATGAGAAAAATCTAATATTAATGTGCTCTTTCTCAGGTTAATTTTTGTCTGAGTGACTCAGACAGCTCCCAGTTGTGATTGGCAATCAATAGCAATAATATGAGCACTGTCATGTTTCTTCATGGAGATGACAAGGCTGGGAGCAGACACTCTAATTGTTTGCCTTCCTGCACAGGTGGAGACGTGATTGCACTGCCTTTTTTTTTTTTCTCTTTTTTCCCCCCTAAAGAACAAGTTCATGGGGGCTACAGAAATGATTGTGTAAAGTATCAGAGACAAGGGCCCGTGTCAGGGTAGAGAAATGTAAATATAAACCAGAATGGGCATTGAGAAAGTCACACTAAACATTTACAACCCAACAGAGTCAAGCCTCCTACCTGAAAGACAAAATAAAATCTCTAATAGCCTTTTTTTTTTAGCTTTTTCATAGTTTCTTGAGGCTTATCTCCATAACAAAGAATTAAATATCACTATTTTCTTTCTCTTTTTTTAGCAAAGCTACATATTTCCTTCTAGCATCTGAATTTTTAATTTATTTTTTTTCTTTGCACATTCCAAATTTGGCTTGTTTTCTGTGTGTGTTAGTTAGTATCTGCAGTATCAACAATTCCTTCAATGCCTGTGTGATTGAGAGAGAGAAACCAGAAGAAGTTATTTTCAGAGCACCTGGAATCACAGAAATTCTGTTGAATCCTGGCTAAATGGAGCAAAGCAAACACACTGTGGCTGGTCAGTCTGTTTTGGAATCCTGATTCCAGCCCTTCATGATTTTAAGGAAATACACGTGCTTTCAGTTTTTGTTATAAAATTCACATTTCTTGCTTCTTTCCCGTGTTCATCTTCCCCAAAAGCAACACTTGAAGAATTTGTGTTTTCTGCTCCTGAGGCAAATGTGGGAAAAGAAAACATTCAGGTATTTTTCCTATTGAAAAGCTAAATCTGTGGTTAATGATTATTTGAGTAGAAGGCAAATTTGTGAGAGTTTTGATGCTCTCAGTGTTTAAATTATATTTTCAAGTTAAAGACACAAACAAATCATCTCCTGTGGCTTCTCTGGTGTCAATTCCCTTACCTGGGTTTACACTGGGTTACTTACTAGCATGACAGTGTTAATTTTACAGACACAGTCTTACCCTTTTCCTGGGTTATATCTCGTAAAAGTGTTGCACCACCTGAAGAAATTCACATATTTTGGTGTTTCCAGCTGACACTGTTACTGCATTTCGTTCCCCGAGGTTGCTGAAAATGAAATTTAACTCTTCTGTGGGGGCATCCAGCTTTTGGAAGCACGTTGTCTTAACAGCTCACTGAACTGTTTGGCAGTGGCTTTGTTTTTAAACTGAGTATTTAGCACAGGGAGTTATTATTCTTCAGAAAGTTAAGGTTGCTCATGTCCATGAACAGAACTGGTTTGGAAGTTGTGCAGCTAAAATAGTGAACTGCAAGTGTGGTGATTGTTGTTTTGGATGTTTGGAAGTGCTCGTCATTTTGGCAGTAGGGATCAGAACAACTAAATTTTACAGTGTTCTGTTGTGAATTTTCTGTGTAGGTTCAATCCAAGGTCTTTAGAACAGGCTTTGTTTCAGAGCAGAACAATATATAACCAGTGTCTCTACATTCCATCTTGAAACTGGGTGACAATAAAAACAAGAAAAATGAGTTACATTTATGCCTGGCTTAATTTTACATATTTTGACATATCAATATGGAATAAATGGATAATTAAATTTATTTTTTTTTTCAGAGTTAGGACTGCAGTTTTATAAACATGCACTTTTGCTTAGTGCTTAGTGTGGATTCTATGGCAGAGGTGAAGGTGTGAAGAGAATTTCTGAAAGGAAAATTTCATTTTCTACAAACTCAGATTTTCTTCAGGAATTTAGTTTTGTAATTAGACAAACAAAGTCCTTAGTCTAGGATCAGTTTAATCCTAGAAAATGTGACAAAGTGTAAAACTTTTTTTGGGGAACAGCTCAACAACCTGCTACACTGCCCAGGAGAGCTTCTTCCCTTTCTCATGAATTACATTCTGAACATAATCCCCACCTTCTCCACTTTAAGGAACTGCTTCCCTTTTGGCCTGGTGTCAAATATTTTACTGCATCCAGCCAGATTGAATCTCCTGCATTTCCTTGTCCACTGATTTAATTATCTTATCAGGGAAGGATATCAGGTTCACTGGATTTGCTTGTTCTTTGACAAACCAATGTTAGGTTTTAATCCAGTTTCTACACAGCTCTGTGTGTTTAATTGTTCTTTCCTTCAAAAAATGGTTCTAGTCCCTTTTGCCATTTATAAGGGCAACTCCATCTTGAATTTTGGCAGTTTTTACTTTCTCCTTCAAATGTAGGTTTTAAGAAGTAGTTTGGTTTTTTTTATTTCTTTTGCTTGCCATACCTGTTTTGGGTGTTTTTACATATTCTTGTTACCCTTTGTAAGGTGATTATTCACTCAGATCTTCAGCTTTATACTAAATATTTTTCCCCAGTGGTTCAGGATGTAAATTTTAGGCAGCTCCGATTTAAATACATTTAGGCCTTTTCCAAACCCAGTCCTTCACCATTTTAATTTTAATTTTCCTGCCTTAACTCATTATCTCCCAAGGCATTAAAGTTTCAGTGATCTGTGCCAGGCTGAGTCTCCCCCCTGATTTGGTGTCTTGCAGTTGGTTGGTTTTGAGAGCCCGTGCAAGACCCAACAGTCAAATAAACTTAATATCAACTATGGACTTGTGTGTCACTGAAATCTCTGAGTCTGAGTTATTTCAAATAAGCACCTCATAAACATCTTGAGGCTTCGTTAATCCATGCAAAAATACTTTCATTTGTTAATTCAGAGAGCTTTTGGTGAAGAAATACTTTGGAGTGTCACGTCTAAGAAAAAAGAGAGTCTTGCTCTCTGTTTCCTGCAGTTACGCACCTTTTTTTTTTTAGAATTTTATTTATATTTTACTATTTCTTCACCTAGGCTTTTATTCTCTGTTGGGGTAACAGGCAAATCTATCATAAGTCTTTGCTCCCAGTTTCCTGCTTTAAAACACATTACTAGAGATGACAATAAACATGAGTGACTGTGGTGTCTCTTTGTTGAGAGAAGCCAGTTTTGTCTGTCAGCATTGAAACACCCTGGTTATTGGTTGGACTCAGTGGTCTTCAAGTCTTTTCCAACCTAAATGAATCAGTGATTCTACAAAATCCAAAGTCAAGTCCTCTGGGAGAGAAATCTACAAATTTACACTCCTGCTGTGCATAGGTATGCAAACATTTGGGGAACATGCACTTTGAAAGAAAACATAAAAATTGCCTTTTTTGTCTGTGAACTGGACAGAGTTCAGCATATGGAGGATCCTGGTGCTTGGGAAGTGGTTTCTGCAGCCATAAATTCATGTTACTTCCAAACTCAGCAAAGTCACAAGCTCAGAGGTCTTCTTTTACCTCAAACACTGTGGAATAAGGACCTCAGCAGTCCTTTCTGAAACATCATATGGACACCAGGCCCTCACTCTGAAGAGATTCCTTCAGGGATTGCAGAACCTATAAACCTAGAAGTTAGGGAGAAAAAAAAAACCAGAATTAAATTGTGTCTTTGATTTTGGTGCAGCACTACCATCCACAGCCTCTGCCTTATGAATGAAGTTTGTCTTATGGGATGGTAAAGATATATTAATGTATTCCTAGTTGCTTTTCCTTTCCCCAGCTTCCTTTGTTTTGCAGTGGCTGAGGTTTTAATGCTTAGGAAAGCTTGGTCTTGGTCCTCTCCAGATTTGATTCCTTTGCATAACAATTTGAGCAGTAAATACCTTGCTGTGGGACCCTGTTTGGGGGTACAGGCAGCAGCAGGCTGTGCAATAAAAGGTGGTTTCAGCAAATGTTTAGGAAAATACTTTTTGCAAGGGATCTGCACATGATTAGAATTACTGTTTTGGAATTAAATGCCTCGGGGACACTTGGAATATCTGGGTTTTGGAGCAGCAAGAGCAGTTTAACCAATTACATACCTCATCTGTGAGTCCAGTGGGTTGTGAGTGGGGACAAATGTAGGAAAGGAGCCCCTGAGATGCCTCAGTCAGACTGAAGGGTCGTTCCCCTGAAATGAGATAAACTGATTTTCTTGACGGCTCAGCCATTGTATCTGTGTGAAACCTCTGTAGGAACACTCTGCATGAGGTTGGCCAAGTGTGGTTCTGTGCAGTTGCACCATTTCTTGGTGTTTTTAGAACTCCTGCCACCGTGGGGTGGTCTGGTCGTGGTGTTTGTGTGCTGCTGTTTGACCATGACACGTGTTTCCCACCACATCCAGCAGTGGAAGTGGTTGGCTATTCCTAATCCTGTGCTGGGCAAATAAAAGAGAGCTTAAATGAAGATGGAGACTTCCAGAGATTCACTCCAGACAAAAACATTGTCAATAATTCATGCAGATATTCTGCTTGGCTTTAAAGAACTGTAAAGCAAATTCCAAATGGTTAAATTTGCATTGAGACCTATTATGTGCCACATTCCAGGAAATTAAGAATATCATGTAATACACCATGGCACTTTTCATTTGAGATCACACTAATAAAGGAAGTAATTCAGTGCTTTCTCTGCAGCCACTGTGAATCTCTGCAGTACACATTTGGTCTGCTTGTGATCAGTGACATTTGATAACATTATATTTGCTAATGCTTAGAATATTCTTACGGAGTATTTTGTTTCAAAATTAACTGAAGGGCTTCTGACCTGCCCCCAGTCTGAGTTCAGAGCTCTGCATTTCCTTTGTGACAGTGATTAGAGAGCAGAAACTATGTGAGTCTGTAACACATTATACATAAATAAAATAAACAGTTTTTCAGGGTGGGTAAAGCTGAACTTATTTGACTTGGTAGCATCTGCCTCTGTTCCATTTAAAATATATATTTATTCTACTTAGGCATTTCCAAAAAGAGAAAAATCACTGGTTCCTAATGTGACTACATTTTTTGTTTAAGTGTAGGAACACGTTCAGATTCTTTTTTTTTTTTTTTTGAGATTTTAGGACTAATTTCACCATTATTTTAGGTACATTCATAATTGTTTTGAATGCTTAGCTAAAATTTTTGAATTCAGGTTGTTTCAGATTTAGTTTCATCTTTCTGTTTCCTTAATAAGAGAGTAACATATGTGCTTCAGCCTTAACATACAGTTAATATAATTGGATCTCTCATATCCAAACAAGCCAGTTGTAATTAAGCCACATTGTTTATGATTATTGCATCTAATTGTTGTGCTTGTGGAATACAGTTTGTGGACAAGCTCAGATTAGCATCTCAGGTGACTTTTCAGTTGTGTCGTTTGGACAGATATTAATTTAATTGTTTGCTGTTTCCTTTTTGGAGTGGGCAGATCCAACTACTGCATTCCTTGCAGGAGGTCACTGTCCCATGTCACAGCTGCTGCCTTGCAGAGTCCTGGGTGCAGCCACTTCTCATTGTAACCCCTGATTTCTCATTTCTTGTTTTTACAACGCCAGATTTTGTGACAATTTGAGCATTTCTGTCTGCAACTTCTTCACTCGAATTACTGTTAAACACTGTCTGTCAGCCTTGGCATCGCTCTCATACAGTTTCCCATCTGAGAAATTAATGAGGATTGGAGTTTGTCTTCTAAAAAGTAAAAAGTTTGTAGGCATTTGCTGTCAAGTCTCCCCATTGAATTGAGTGTGGCCAGAACTGGGTGGCTGCTGGGATCGTCAAAGCAGCAATAATAATCCTGAAAAAAATAAAGCTGACCTAAAATGCAGCTGAACTGCTACTGTTGTCTTCTGGTATAGCAATTTTTTTTTCCCTTTTTTTTTTTTTTTTTTTTTTTGTGTGGTGTATTATGAAGCACATGGCCCAGTCCTGGAAGCACTTCAGTTCAAAAGAAGCAGTAATCTTGTGGAATAGTGCTTAACCTCAAAGTACCAACTTACTTCAGTTGGTACAAATGCAAGATAATGAAAAAAATGATGGGAACATCCTTCAAAAGGAGGCTCAGGGGGCACCTGGAATTGTCTCCAACTCTGAGACAGGAGGGGGGAGCTGGGCTCAGGGGGGACAGGAGGAGGAATTTGTGCCTGGAAAGGGGGGGTCAGGGATTGGCAGGGGCTGCCCAGGGAGGGGTAGAGTGCCCATCCCTGGAGGAGAACAAAAAATTATGGATGTGGCACTCAGGGACAGGGTGGGGATGGGCCACAGGGGGGACTCCAGGGGCTGGGAGGGCTTTTCAGCCTCAGGGATTTTGTGATTTTTACTGAAAACCTAGAGGCCAAAAACAGGGGGTTCAGGTACCACTATCTCCAGTCCCTTCTCACCTCACCACACTCCCACAGAAAGATGGGCATCTCCAAATTCCAGATCAATTCAGGAGTAACACTGACACAGGGCTGTTGGTGGGAGGTTGTGGAAGTCACTGAGTCCTGCAGGTGAGGCTGCTGTGATCCTCTGCAAGGTGTGTGTGCACCTTCTTTTGAGGAGTGTCAGCAGTCCAGGCTAGTCCTGGGCAGGTGGGCTGTGTCCCTCTTGCTCCTTGGATGTCCTTGACTCATTTCCCAGCTCTCCTCTTGCTGTAGAGGTTTCTAAATGTGCCTCGGTGTTTCAGCCCTGTTCAGAATACTCTCAATACTCCCTACATTTAAAAAAGAGAAAATGCTTCTTCTGGAGTGAGGAGAGAAGGCACCAAACTCCAAGGAAAATGCCAAGGAAAAATGAAGAGTGATTTTATTCTGTTTTCGGGATATGTCGGTGCTTTTTGCTTGAAAGGGCTTTGCTTTCACTTGTGACACTGATTTTGAGGCAATCAAAAGACAAATCTACATGCCAGCTGTTAGAAACAATTGTTAGTTCATGAGGAACTACTGCAGTTTTATGTGCCATGTCTTCTTTTGGGGGTGGAAGTCTTGGTTTTGGTGTTTTGATATGTGTTGAATGTGTTGAATAAGAAAAGGCTGTGGGGTGTGGGAGGAATTTTACTTTTTGGGAAATAGTCATTCTAATGGTGACTGTATGCTCTCTCAGTGTCATGGCCAGGGTGCTGAATTCAGTCAGAAGATTCCCCTTTGGAAAATAACATTATTTCAGAGATCCATTGCCTGTTTACCTCAGCTCACCCCTGAGTTATTCCATGGGTGACATAGTGGCTTTTCAAGGCAGCTGTGTCTTCCAAAAGAAGGCTCTCTGGACATGGTATTTCAGGCATCACCAAATGATTTAAGGGTCACTTTCTTTCTCTCTTATTGAGTATTTAACCAGGTCCTTCTTGTCTGACTGAATTGGAAGAACTCCAAGGCAGTGGGGAGGATTTTGTAGCTGCTCGCAGAAAAATAAATCTGTGAGATAACTTTGTTATGCTTCAGACCACTTCTGTTATCCTCGTGTTGCCTCATCTGTCACCGGTGATGGCAGCACTGGAAAACACCTGGAGGTTGTTAGATTACCCATATACATTTCACATAAAGGAGCAATTTATCAACAGATACAAAAATGATGCAACTAGTGGTGAAAAGTCTTTTGTACATCATTCATACTGCACTTAAGTGATTCGGGAGGGCTGTCTGCATTTTTTACAGGCCATGTTACACTGGGCTAATTCTGGTTAAGTCCTGTGAGTCCGAGCATAGTGAGAGTATGTTGTAGTAATAATAATAATAATAATCACTTAATCTCCCCCTCTGCACCCAGGGGCACCTTGCTGACCACTGCAGCCCCAGAGGGAAAGGCAGGCTCAGATCTGGGGTTTGGAGGTGTGTATGAACCAAACCCATCAGCAAAACGACCTGCAGAGACTAAACCCCAGGCGAGAAAGTGGGGCAGGGTCCGAGTGCACACCCAGGAGGAGGAATAAGGAGTGCAGATACAATCTCAGCCACACCCTGCACAGCACACCGTGTTTGAATTCCCTCTGAACACCGTCCTGACATTCCCTGCTCATGCCCAGGGCTCCCTGTTTGCCCAGGGCAGGGTGTGGAGCTGCTCTTGGGTTTCAGTGGCAGCCCCCGGTCCCTGGAGAGAGGAGCAGCCACACGTTCGTTTTCAACTTCGGGGCTGACATGAAATTTAAGTGCATTCCAAGAGATGAAGTCAAATTTGCTCAGTAATCTGGGCCGTGCCTCCCTTTCCCCCTCCTCACACCGAAACCAGCAGTATCAGTGGCTGTGCACACATCATCCCCTCTTCACAGTCCTGCAGGAGAACCTCCCCAGAGCCTGGCAAACACAGGCCAAGGCAGCAGGAAAAAGGCAATGGTGTCTTGAGATCCAGGAGAAATGTCCTTTTTTTTTAACTGCTTCTCTCAGCTTTTCCCCAAAAACGTCTGCTTCTTAATTTTGAGGGGAATTCAGGCAGAGCAAGGAAGTCTGGCCTCAGCAGGTGAGGTGGAGAGAGGGAAATGTTGGGTGTAAGCAGAGAAAAGTCCCTTTTTTCTAAGGTAGTGCTGTCACCGTCCCAGTTTTCCCTGCCTTCCCTTCATGGTCTCCTTAGCCAAGGACCCACCAAGGAGGATCCACACACTGACTCTCTCCTGCCATCAAATTAACTTGTTACCAGGGGCATAAAACTTGCCTTCCTCAGCAGGAGGAATAGAAATAGTACCAGTGTGTTATTCTCAGAATGACAACATGGCATCGTTTCTATCTATGGATTTAAATAATTCAGCGTTTCAAAAGGAACAAATCGACTTAATTTGTTTAGGGGGTGCTTAAAGGTGGAGGACAATTTTATATCAATTAAAATCAGTGGTAATTCATTTATGATGGAACTAATGTAATTAATTAGGTGGTTGCCACTTACCTTTTTTTTCTAATACATACATTGCTTTTAAGCATCTGCTCAGTAGTCCATTATAAAATGATTTTACCTGAGAGCAACAGAAGAGCAGATGCTTCCTGATGACAGCTTTAGAGTTTGTTTAGGAAACAGTCAGTCAGTCCTGGATTCACAATTTTAACTTGAAGCGTGGCAAGCATGCAAGCACATTTGAAAAGCAGAAAATTTGAGAAATCAATTTCTTCACAGCATTGTTAATGATTGCAATTTGGTTAAAACCTCTGCTTTAAATTGGGTTGGTTTTTTTCTTTTTTAAGGCATGGGTTTGCTTTGCTTTTACAAGTTCTGAGCAAAATTATGAACTTGTTTTGTGTGTGTGTGCATGTATAAATGTTTTCCAGCAGTTATGAAATCTCCCAAATTTAAAATTGATCTTGATAATGTCTGTTACAGTGACTAAAATTCACATTGGCCCAAAAAGAATTGGAACAACAATATATGTAAAAGGGAAGGAAACAAGAAAAATTATTCCAAGAACAAATTTAAATAGGTTATCAAAGTTGTATGTTTTTGCCTTTTTTTTTTTAATAAGTTACACCTGTGTTTTATATTTAATGGCTTTTATCAGTAGTTGGTTAAAGAGTGAAAACCAAATCTTTTTGCTAGAACTCTCTGGGGCTCCCTGGCTCTGTGCAGCCATGTGCAGATTTTCAGATGTTTCAAAGATTACCTAAGATGACTGTACTTCTTTTATGACAGAATTCACAGAAATAACTAGGTTGGAAAAGGCCTTTGAGATCATCAAGCCCAACCTGTGACCTGACAGCACCTCATCCACTAAACCCTGGCACTCAGAGCCACATCCAGGCTCCTTTTAAACACTTGGAGGGATGGTGAGTCCACCACCTCCCTGGGCAGCCCATTCCAGTGGCCAGTCTCTCCCTCTCACCAGCACAGTTCATCTCATCAGCATGAGAGAGAGAGACCATCCAAAATTTTGGGCTACAGAATGTACTTTCCCTGCAAAAAAAAACTCTGTGTGTAGTACTTAGACTGTAAAATTGCAGGGTTGATTATCAGTGACGTGCCTTTTTTAAGTCAGAAAACGAAGCTGCATTTTGCTGGGAAGGAGGGGAGATGAGGGCAGCCCTGAGAAGGATTCAGCTGCCTGCCTTTGTATGCAGATCTGAAATAGATCACAAATTAGTCCTTTTACCCTTTAAGCAGTGTGCACAGACACTTTTTTTCCTAGAACAATGGTCTTTTAATACATGAGCAGGTAGTTGTGCCATTTGCAGGAGAAGGGTAAGCTGGTGACTAAGCAGTAGGCAAGGCCATGGTATCTGATGAAACACTGATGCCTGAGGAGCAGCATGATGTTGATCTGAGGGGGTTCTGTGAATTTTAATGGAGGTTTGGTCCTGGGAAGAGACTCCTTCTCTTTCCCACCCCTACACACGTGAAAGCCAATCTGTAGCTGTTTTTTTTTTTTTTAAATATTTTATTTTTCCCACAGCCTGTGATGGTCTTCCTTGTGCTGTTCTCACTGAAGCACTGATCAGTTTTAAAGACAGTTCAGCACTCTGTAGAGAAGAAATTTTTTGTTTTCCTCAGAATAAATACTATTTTTTTTTGTATTTCACATCTGAGCAGTGGGTATGAGCTGTGTGAGGAGGAGAAGAACTTGCCTGCTTAGTGAGTGACACGTGTGTGGGAGCTGGGCAGAGCACCCCTAACCTTTGCTGGCCCATGANAATATTTTATTTTTCCCACAGCCTGTGATGGTCTTCCCTGTGCTATTCTCACTGAAGCACTGATCAGTTTTAAAGACAGTTCAGCACTCTGTAGAGAAGAAATTTTTTGTTTTCCTCAGAATAAATACTATTTTTTTTGTATTTCACATCTGAGCAGTGGGTATGAGCTGTGTGAGGAGGAGAAGAACTTGCCTGCTTAGTGAGTGACACATGTGTGGGAGCTGGGCAGAGCACCCCTAACCTTTGCTGGCCCATGAAGTCAGGTACAGAACTCATCACTGTCCCTTCTGGGCAGTTGTCTTCAGCATCTCTTCACACACAGTTTTTAAAACTAGGTTATAACACAGGGAGCACTTTTCTTAGTGTTCCCTTCCAGTGCTTTAGGTGCCTGTTTCCTGATAAGCCAAAATCTACCATTCCTGCAGCTGTGTAGGATTTCCCAGGAATCTTCTCTTCCATGACCATCTGTGATCTTCTCATTTAATGTCCAAAAAATGTATGTACAGTTCCTTGGCCTGTAGCTTCCCAAGGTCTGGGCTTTTCCACAGGTGCCAGCAGCATCTGGGTGCCCAATACTCTAAATCTGGGGAAAGTCACACCACAAAAAAAGCCCTGAAGGTATTTTGGGTGTCATTCCTGTGACAGTTTTATCAGTTTTGATGTTCCTTCATGGAGTGGTGCATCGCTGAGTTGACTGAGAAGGGTGTGAGATAAAAAAAAAAAAAGCAAAATAGCTTTAAATTCCAGGGTGTTCAGAGGATGGTGGTGGTTCTTTTCTCAGTCTTTATTTCTTTGCTCAGCCTTTATTTTGCTTGGACAGAGACTGTCAGGCAATACTCAGAGCTGCTTGGCAGTAGACAGGTAGTGAAATGCACACCCAACCTGTGGGGCATTATGGCTGCTTAGCCCATGCATGTAAAGTCTGGGGCTTTGAGCACTGAACAAGCCCACACCCACAGTATCTTCTTGGAAAGCNTTAAATTCCAGGGTGTTCAGAGGATGGTGGTGGTTCTTTTCTCAGTCTTTATTTCTTTCCTCAGCCTTTATTTTGCTTGGACAGAGACTGTCAGGCAATACTCAGAGCTGCTTGGCAGTAGACAGGTAGTGAAATGCACACCCAACCTGTGGGGCATTATGGCTGCTTAGCCCATGCATGTAAAGTCTGGGGCTTTGAGCACTGAACAAGCCCACACCCACAGTATCTTCTTGGAAAGCTTTGTCCTGACATTTAAGTCTTGGTGGCATTATTAATGTCATGGTTCCATTTTTTTTTCAGAGACACTGAGTAGTGGCAGTTTTTAGAAAAGTCCAAACAACTGGATGCTTTGGGCTGTTTGGATGTTAATTTGAAATGTTGGGAAATTTTGTGCTGCAGCTGGGGGTGCATCTCAGTGCAGTTTGTTCCATCTCTCATGATTTAGTTCAAATCCACCATAAACTTCACTACAGCAGAAAACAGGTAAAAAGGAAGGCTCAGCTTGAGAAGTATTATTAGCAAAAACAACCCCTGGCAAGAAGCCTTTGAAGGAAGTAGATCACAGGATTTTTGGTGGATACGTTTGATTTGTCTTTTGGCGAGCAGAACCGGATGATTTAAGGATACACTTCTAAAATGCTCTGTACTGGATGTAACGAGGAGAGGTACAGCTGTAGTAACTTTGTTGTGCCAGTTCCGTGTGCCACAGAGATTTCAGGGAGCTTTTGTGTGGAAATGCTGACAAAGAGTCAACAGTTTGTGTAAGTACAGGAGTGTACAAGATGTCTTTGTAGGTCCTGGACTTCAGTGATTTCTCTTGGGGATTCACTTCAGTGGTGCTGTGAAAGGGGGTGGTTGCCATCATTTATTAAATGTATGATGGATTTCCCTCGGTGCAGATACAAAAGCTGATGCATCACCTTGTGTTTTTGTCGTTCCAGGAGCCTTTGGATGACTCCCAGGTGGCTGGGGTTTGCCCAGCAGAAGAGGTGATCCGCTATGAGTACCATGTCCTGTACTCCAGCAGCTACCAAGTGCCTGTGCTCTATTTCAGAGCTTGCTTTTTAGGTAAGACCCTAAAACGTGTGAAATACAATGACTGCAGTGGATGCCAGAGACAAAAGTGGGCTCACTTTTGTGTTGAGTTGAGGAACAGATGTGTAATAAGAAAATAAAGAGATGAGGCTGCTCAGCAGTAGGTTCTGCAGCACTCCCAGCACAGAGCTGGAGGAGATGATATCATCTCAGCCTGAGGGAGGCTGATCTTTGCCTCCTGGCATCTTGCCTGCGGTTGACTAAAACTGACAGTCATTTTTCTTGTTCTTTCCCTTGAAACAACTGCAAAAAACTTAATGCTGCAAGGTTTGATTTGGGCCATGCAATGGGTGGACATCGTCACAGTCCTTCAGCAGAGCTGTGTGTGCTGCTTTGGAGCCTGAATTTGAGACACAGGGCTGGGGTCTAAATGTCTCTTTAAAAATGAATGCTGGTTTTCTGTTTAAATTTGCTGCTTAAGGGAAAATAAGGTAATACCAATATGGTATTGACTTTTTTTTTTTTTTGGTATTAAAACTGGCTCTGGAAAGACTTAGTGATCATCTTTTCTTCCTGGAATGCATGTCTTGTTACCCAGGGCCACTGTTGGTGTCACTTACTTAATCAGCAAACAGAGTGTGATCACACTGCAGCAGTGGCTGTGCTCTGCTCCTCACTGCCCAAAATCTGTGTCCAGCCCAGCCACCATCCCTGGAAATGTCCAAAATACGTGTGGATGTGGCACTTGGGGATATGGTGTAGGGGAGAGCATGGCTTGGACTCAATGATCTCAGATGCCTTTTCTAACCTAAATGATTCTATGATCACCATCCTCTGTGTTTTGAATAATATCTTAACTTTTATCTAGATAAAGATGCCTGAATGTTGCCAGTGATATCTTTTCCTTTTTAATTAAAAAGTAGCTTAAGCTGCTTTGAATGTGTTTGGTAGATTTAATCACTCTCTGCCTTATATTGTTTAATGGTTTCTAATTTTGCAGCGTTAGCATTTTAAAAGGCACTTCACATTCAAAATTGAAGAACAAATTCTCATGGACTCCCTGGTGGGAAGATTTTTAGTCTGAGGTGCAGTTTCAGGAACAGATAATCTGGGGTAAATTTTCAGGCTGGGACATGGGGAATTGGGGACATTGCTCTGCCTTTTACCACCAAGAGAACTCATTTGCACACATCCTGCTGCAAATGTATTTCTGGCTTTATCACAGCCTCTTACAAACCTGCTTTGCCTTTAAACTTGTTGTGCAGACAGGAAGATAAAGGAAGTTTTGCTGTGAGAGGCAGGTTAACCTATTTGTGGTCTTGAAAAATGTCATCTTCTTGGTTTTTGCTGAATTAATACTTCCCTGCCTTTACAGAAGAGGATGGAGACGCTGCAGGTAAGAGGAAGTAGGACACTATCTCTACTGTACTATACTTTCATATAATTAGTATTCACCATAAGCAGTTAATCACCAGAGAAGAGCTCACAGAGACAAAACAAGTTGTTTAGCTTGTCAGCATCAGGGAATCGGAGGTGTTGAAACATGACTCCTTATAGCTGGAAGTGGGTATTCCAGGAGCCAGTGGATGATCTAATGCTCAGCCATGGTATGATGTGCCAACAGCTCCCCTTGCAGCACAGACCCGTAATTGTTCCTGCAAGCACAGTTATCTTCCTGAAACACTTCTCGGGAAATCTTTGTCACAATGGAAAGCAAGGGCTTTTTTTAGGTACTTCCTGAAGTCACCTGGGTTCTCTTTGCAGCATTTTACATTCTCTCTAAACGTTTCTCAGTACCCAGCTCTGGGAGAGAGGAGGGTACAAAATGCTGGCAGTAACTGTGCTTCCTACGATGTTTTCAGCAGGTATTCTCTGATTTTAATTGTGGAGAGCTTACTTTGGAAAATGAAGCATTGTGCCTTGCCTGCACGTTGCTTGCCTGCCTGTGCTGTGCTGTCTGAAGGTCCCAACCTGGGGTTTCTGGGAATGTGCAGGTGACAGATGGTCACAAGCACTTGAGATATCTCAGCAGAGTATCTTTTGTCCTGTCCAAAACCTTGTATGAGGAAACCTCTAGGTAATACCCCAAGATTTTTCTCCTTTGAGGTCACAGTCTTTGTGTAATAGGCTCCCCACTTTCTGTCTCAGACAACCAGGAACACTCACTGCATTCCTCAGCTGAAATAATCAAGGAAGAATCTTCCAGAGACCTCCCTCAGTTTCCCAGTCTAAATTCCTGCCATTATTTGTAGATTAGGTAGCAGAATCAGTTCCTGCAGGCTGGTTTCCCTTGAATCCTGCCCATGCTGGTCCTGGTGTTACCTGGAGCTGCAGCAGGAGGTGGAGGTGAGCTGTAACCCACAGCCCTGCCCTGTCTTGTCTTCCCCAGCTGCAGGACACAGGTTTGACTCCAGAACTCTCCCTCCTGCCTGGCAGTGTGTTCACTGGCTGTTACACATAGATGATGATGGTGATAATTCTGTCCAACCTGACTTCTGCAATATTCACTTCCTCTCTCTCTATGGTCTAACTTACTTTCTGGAGGTCATCTTTCTGGAATTAATTCTTTTTTCTGTGAGATGAAGTTTGATACATAATGTGGTGTAAGGTGAGGGGGTTGAAATCTTAATTGCAGCAGAACTAAAACATCTTTGGAGAGACAGCTAAACACAGTAGCAGGGAAGATCTTGTTCTGTGCAAGGACAAATACTTCAGCTGAAATTAATGATTAAGCATGATGAGTCTGTCTGGAAGGATGTTTGGGAACCTCATAGGATGCAGGAAGGTATTTTTAGGCTACATGTATATACATTTTCCACTACCTTGTGATACTTCCCCACGTGGCATGTATTCCTAAATTGAGACCTGCTGAAGTCACAGTCTGTGTCAGGCAGTGGGTCTGGATATACCTCAGAGGCTCATTTCTCCCAAATCAGCCCTGTGCCTTCCAGAAACAGGAGCCCTTCTTCATTTCTCTGGCTTCAGAGACTACCAGATAGGTAGCTGAAGAAATGCATGAACCCCTGCTGATATCTGATGTCAGCAATTAGCCCTCTTGGAGACAGATGGTATAGGCAATTATCCTTCCCCTTCAGTGCTGGCATCAGCCAGATGGGCTGGGCTAGGTCCAGTAAGCTTTCTTTAATCAGCACAGTGTTTACCTCTTTTCTGAGTCTTTAAGATGTCAAGGAACTTTGGTCTTTTCCTGAACCATCCTCATCTGAAGCCATTACATTAAAAAAAACCCCTCGGTGAGGGAGCAGCAGCACAGTCACAGCTGAGCATTTAGGAATCACCCTGCCTGTTAAGAAAATAATGGCTCCTCTCACACTTCTCATTTTTCCTGGGAAGGCAAAGGAATCATCACGAGTGCTGGCTAAATACTGAAAAGGAAGGAGCAGAACTAGTGGGGTCAGTAAGGACTGCAGGCTCACTCCTCCAGAAGAGAGGGAAGGGATGGGTTTTTCAAGCTGATCTGCTCAAAATCCATCTAGCCCTGTGACATACAGCTAAATCCCTGCCAATAAAAACCATGCTAATCAGTGGTTATAGAGAGAGGGAGCTTCTGAGATAGTGTAACTTCCTCCAGCCCTGAAGGCATGACTTTCTGTATGCATCACCATACTGGGCCTGGCTGAAGCACTTCCCAGAATACAGATTTACTCCCTGAACCACCACATCCTTTCTCAGAAATACAGCTGCTCCTGTAAGACCATGTCCTGTAAGAACTGCTTGTATTTTAGCTTTGGACATAGATGAGGTTAGAATAACTTGTATGATGTGATATGCTCTTAACCTGTAGGGGTGTTTTTTATTCCTTTGGCAATTGTTCTTAAGACTGTTTTTTTATAAGATGTGTCAGAATGAAGCATCAAAACAATTTTGTGCATCATTTCACCTGAAAGTGTCAGATAACCTTTAATTGGGAATCTCAGACATTATTATTAAAAGTCCTTAGTAAACATCAAGAAAGTAGAGTACAGCAACATGTGAAGCTCAAAAATGTTCTCTGAAAATAAATGTGGAATTTGTCTGCTTAAAGAATTCCCACTCCTGGCAGGAATTGAGGTGCCAGCTGAGAGCTGGTCTGAAAGCCTCACCTTGCTGCTGTGAGAGGGCACCCAACCTCCTGCTCTTTAACTGTTCCTTACTTGTGCTGGCATCACTGAGTTAACACCAAGCCTTCCTCAGAAGAGTCTGTTGCAGTCTAAACAGTTAAATAATGATGAAGCCATCCCAGCTGGACCTGGGATGAGGCTTGGGACACGCAGCACCTCGTGGGAGGGTGATGAGTAAATGATGGGTGAATCTGGGGCCCCTCCTGCCACTTCTCTTGGCTGGATGCTGCTGTTTCCTCCTCTCTCTGGCTGAACTCTCCGAGCTCAGCTCCATCACAGGGAGGAATGAGGCAGGAAGCTGAGAGGCTGCTTGGCTCAGCAGGTGCCACAGTGGCCCCCTGTTGCCAGCAGCAACAATTACTGACTGCTCTGTCAGCCCAGCTGGATATTGGGGGTCTCAGTGGGTTGCAGGAATGTGCAGCAGGGCTGCTAAACATGTGAGAGTGCTGGCAGCCCTGGGAAAAACGGGTCCAAGAGTGCCCAGAGAATACAGGTCTGTGCTTTGGGTAAATCTGGGAGCTTGAGAATAAAGGATTCACCAGGAGGTCAAGACAAAACTCCTTTTTAGCTGTAATATCCTTAATGCTTCAGTAACATTTGATCACTTCTATCAACAAGGTTAAAACAGAGCCAGACTAATCCATTCTGTGGGTACAATCTGTATTTGCTCAAGTGTTAAAAAGTGTAAAAAACCCACAGGGAAAGTGTACAGAACAAAATCTAGTGTGTTATTCTGGATTTTGCACTTCTGGACTTCCTCTGCAGTTGAAAATGGAATTGCAGGTATTCCTGGCATCTCCTGTTGCCTGCACACAGGTGATCTGAGCATAAATACATCCTCCTAGAGTTAATTTATTGGGTTGTAGCAGATTTCTTGGTAAATGTCTTGTTTTTCATCTCCAGCACAGCTCTGGTGTCTCCTTAAGATAACAAGTCCCACATCCATGAGGATGCCATGGAATAGCTGGTTAATATTAAATAGCTGTTGCCCCCTCAGACACTTTGTTTGCCACACTGCTCAGCTACATGGTGCTTATATAAGTTTCAGAACTCATTGCTTTTTTATAAATGTATATGCAGAATATAAAACAAAACAGAGCCTGTAGGCAGCTGGTTGGAACTTATATCTAAACATGGCATTCAAATGTTAATTGTGTGAATAAATCTTTTTCATTTTACAGACATGCAAATGTCAGTGGAATAAAACTATCTATCAGAGGATGATGGTTTCTGACACCTGATAAATGCCAAGATGAAGCTGCTTATTGAAAGTGTATTGAAATGCTCTGTTTGCCATAAACAAATATTCATTAAAAATTGACATCCTTATTTTCCAAGTGTTTGACACTAATATCTTGGCACGATTCTGGCATCACAGCTAAAAACCTGATGCAACAATGCTACATAAATGCAGCTCAAGAAAAAATCAGGGGCATGTATGTTACCAAGATGCAGCAAACTTTCACCTGCAGAATTTTGCTCCTTAGGTTTTGTCCACTCCCTCATGATGAATCCCATGTATTTACACACCAGGTAATTCTTCATTTAAATTCATCTTGTCCAAACTTCTGTCTTGCAAAACCAGTTTTAATTGTTTTTCTTTGCTGTTCTACATTAAAGAGATGCTCAAGAGCTTTGGCTGAGGGTGGTTGTTTCTCCCCCCCTGACAGATGGAAGACCTTTAACTCTGGATGAAATATGGAGGAGTGTTCACACCTGTTACCAGGACCGTCTGCAGGAGGGGCCCTGGGACACCATCACACAGCAGGTGAGAATCCACAGCTCCCTGGAAAAACTGGACAATGACAGTGGCCTTGCTCCTCTCGTGGACACCAGTAATATAAAATGTAAATGTAAATGTATATATTAAAAATATATATATGCACACAAGCCTAACTCAGGTTGTGCTGGGCCAGCCACCAGCAACAGTTCCAGTCCTGGATTTTGAAGGATATGTAAGCATTCATCATTTAAAGCTTAATTTAACAGTACCTCACAGTTAGAATACTCTTCCAAAGCCAATCCTGAAAAATTCAGTGATTTCTGGGTAATAGTGGATTTGGGTAAGTACAAAAGTAGTACAAAAGTAAGTACAAAAGACTTAGGCTGTGTAGTAAAATGTATTATTGTAACATTTCACATGTTGTCTCATAATCAAATTAGCACAAAAAAAAAGGCTGTGTGTCTTTCTTTTTTAAAATAACTTGCAGTCCTCAGGACTGAACGAGAGACAACTGGTCTCTCATCTCAGACCCAGTCAGTGCTGCCAGAGCTGAGCTGGTTGCTCTGGTGTGGTGTCTTCCCTTGACTCCAGGTCACCACTGCAAGTCTGGACAAAGAACAGAGTCTCCTGGGGTGTGAATTTTTATCCCCATCAGACCAAGATACCACTGTGTCCTTTCTTCCTCCCCTTCCCTGCCTTGATACTCTGATTTTAGCTGTTCCCAGGTCTCTGACACAATGGGGAGGTGACCTCCACTGAGACCTACAGGTGTTCCCTTAATTCAAATAATGCAGTTTAATGACAGTTTAATGTAGGTGTTCCCAGCCATGGGAACAGCACATTCTTGTTCTTGCAGCCATATTATAACAAGCACTGGTTTTCTGGTGTTTGCTCTGCATCTCTAAATTCCAGTTAAGAGCTGGCAGATTCCTGTAATAACACACTTTTACATAAATATTAATTACCTGGCTTTGTCTGTGAATGAAGATGAGAAAATTAGGTTTTATTAAAATAATGTAATACTTCAGCACTGCCGAGATTGAAGCATAAGCAATATGTTTGGAATGTGTAAATTCAGTGTTGTGGAAGCCAAAAGGAAAATCAGGTCACTCCCACACGGGAATTATTTTGGCTTCTTAAGGGACAGTAAAGTAAAAACCATCCTGTGTCTAATAACTAGAGGTGTGTGTGAGAAACATGCACACAAATTCCTGCTAAAACAGGGGTTTTGGGAGGCAGAATGTGTGGAGAGATGAACCTGCCTCTGTGACACCCCTCCAGAGGCAGTTCAGCCATTGTGAATCCAGTGACAAACATGAACTAAGAGGCAAAAAAAGCATATTTTTAAGAAACCAGCAAGGTTACAGCAGCAAAATGTGACTTTCTGTTAAATAAGGAGATTATGGAAGATAATAAAAGCCTACTGTAAGCACTAGCCTGCAAGCCTCAGATCAAAGCAGGAGTTAGGTCTACAAGAAAAAGAGTATTTTCCCCCTCAGATGAATCAGGGCTCTGAATGGAAATATGGAGTTTTCTCTTCCCTTTCTGCCTCTGTGCTGACCCATTTTGTTATGTGGGTTAGGCTTTGCCTGCAGGGACACAGATCCTACAATGCAAGTCACTGGGCAGACTCATCAAATCAGGCTTGAACACTCAGTACACATGAACAGCAGAGAGAAAAGGTTTAGGGAAAAGGGTTTTAATCCAAAACAGAGACACATTTTAAATGCTACAAGCACTCCACCACTGGGAAGAAAAATTGAGTTAAGCAGTGGCCACGTTCAGAGTTACTTAACTTTTAAGTTGGGCTGATTTGCACTTGGATGATTGGCAGATCAGGAAAAGAGAGGCTTACTGTTTTTTGGGGATTTTTTTTCCTCCCTCCCAGATCCAGGATCTTACACTAATCATTTAGGACCTCAATTCCATGTATTTTATGAAATCTGGGTGCCATTCCTGTGCATGTTTCTGGTACAAGCATGTTTTGGCTCACACTCTCTATGGCAAAATAGAAGTGAGCTCAGAAACTGAGACATTGCCTAAACTCCAGAGAATGTAGAAATTTGACATTTACCAACCTTCAGGTAAAATTTGGACTTTTACAGTTGCTTTTTATTATTGTGGAAAGTTGTGCTCATTTTCAGAGGAAGCACCTTTGAATATTTTTACTGACTAGATAATTGCAAAAAAGCAGGAGTCAACTAGTTACCTTCTCATAAATAAATTAACATAAGGTTGCATGGTATTGTATAATGATAATTGATAAATGGTGATGATTTAATTGCACTTCCTCTAGTAATAACCTTAAAAAGCTCAGATGAAGTTCCTGTGATTGGCTTTTCTTGTGAGTTAAATCTCCCTGGAGCCTTCAGTCATCCCTTCCCTACATCCGGCATAACTTGCTTTAGCTGTTTTAAATAATACAAATCAATTAGAACACACAGCTGTTTAACAAAACTTCTAAATGTTGCTACAGGTCTCTGTGGGTATTTCCTGATGGCTTATAATGACATCAATTTAGCACACCTGGTAAGATCTGTGTGAGCTGGAAGTAGCTTAATTCTGAAATGACAGGAAAATTAAGGAGTATTTATGGATTGATGTTGCCTTCCACAACCTTTGCCAACTGTGATTTTTAGCTTCTTTTTGCAGGGATTCAGGGGTGGAATTACAGATATTTCATGCCTATTTCCTGAGTAGTTTACTCGTGGCTTGGTGGGTGCTTTTAGAGTCAGTTATTTTATATTAGCTTTTAAAAATGTAACATAAACATACATGATAAAATTTATATATAGTATAACAGTTGGTTAATTATTAATTATACACAAATGCATAGTACCATTGCCTAAAAAGCTCAAACTGGTCCTTCTGGGTGTAATGAACAGCAGTCCCCCCACATAAATATCCAGGTCTAATATCCCAGTTAAAAAGGCAGCAGCCCAGAAGGGTCCTGGTCAAATGCTAAATGAGGCAATTTGAAAGAAAAATCCTCTAAAGAATAGCAAAAGGGTTCAAAAACAAAGAGCAGAGAGTAGAGAACTGAAATGAGACAAATGGAGAAGAATCTTCCCAATGATAAAGGCAAACTTATCACATGTGCTTGGTGTAACAACCAGGAATTTAAAAAACAAGGACAACTAACATTTATTTAATCTATAAAGGCTGCATTTGACCTTTTATCAATTTGGAAATCCCTCAGAGGACGAGTGGGAGCTGTGAAGCAGCAGAAAGTGGCTCCTTGGTCACAGCCAGAGCTGCTCTCTTCACACTCTGTGGTGGTGGATGGGTCCTTGCTGTGGCAGCTGGAAATACAAGTAGTTTTTCATCCTTTCTTTGCCCTGAGGGGTATTTATGTTAAAATGTACACGAAATGGAAGGACAACACTGAAAAACATGCATTTCCAAGACTGTGATGAAGCAGAGTAATAACATTATTAATTTTATGAATGTAGGTGCCCAAGTCCATTTCTGATTCCTGTTATTTGTGCCAATCCATGTCTTCATGATTTTTTTTTCCCTGTGTGGAAGCAAAGTAGCAAGAGAAGTCCAGAAGCTGGTGGGTGAACCCCATCACAGTCAGAACAAAGTACCACCAGCAATTTTAACAGAATGATGTTGTCATAAAGCCTGACCTTCCCCTGAGAAAACAAAGTCATAAACATAATCAAGTCTATGTGCTAAGGCTTAATCACTGCTGAGTGGTGATGGGATGTAAAATCAAACATCCAAGGGTACAGATCAAACTGGGTTATTATCAAGGGTTGAAAAACTCCCCAGTAGAACAGAACTCAGGTCTGAAAAACCCCAGTCTGAGCCAGGATTCCAGGGAATGTGGAAGTCACAGAGCAGGTGTGTCCATCTGTCCCTCCCCTCCTGTTCCCAACAGGCTCCCAGCTGTGGGAGGGGGCACATTTCACATGGGACACCTTGGATTGGGATTTGCCAGCAACAAATCAGCATTTTGCTGCTTTAGCACTTCGCTGTCACTCCAGGAAAACTCATCCAGGCCATTCTGGTACCGAGTGTCTCCTCCTAGTAAGCAATCAGGAATTTTGCATCTCTTCTTTCTTTTTTTTTTTTTTTATCCTCAACCATTTATTTCTCAGTTTCATCAGAATGTGGTGCTTTTCTTCTGTCACTTGATGCTTTGCAGGTAGTTGCAATCTAATCTCTGTTTCATGTCTGTTCTGTCATATAAGAAGTATTCAGCCAAACCTAAACCACCCTAATCACATCACTATTTCTGTATTAATCCAGAGTCTGCACTTTTTCAATCAGGAGGTAAGAATCTGGAAGATGTATTCTTTATAGCACTTCAATAATCCTGTCCATTACATCACTTAATTTATAGCAGTGTTAACAGAAAAATCAATAAACATTATTTCTGAAATGTCAGGGATGTTAATAGTGTGATTTAAAAAAGGAGAAAGAGTCAAAACTCAGAACAGAACACACTGACATAGCGTTGTAGAGGCACATCTTGCTGGAAATGTGATGGGGAGGATTTAAATCATTTTGAAAAATGTGTGTAGGTAGCTATTCTTAGACATAGAAATCTTCCTTGCCATATTGTGGGATTTTGCTAAGTGGAGGAGGCTGTATACAGTATATCTTAACAGAAGGTTGCTAAGACCGCTCTTAAATCATTTTGACTCATATCAACAGTTGCTATGGATCCCCTGCTAATATTTTTGGAAAATTATTAGTACAACTTCCTGAGGGAAGGGAGCCTTACCACTGCAGCCTGGAAAGCTGTTTGACAGGGAGAAAATCTGAGGATGGGAGGGCTGGGTGCATATTTGTTTCCCACTGAAATTTTCTGTGATGTGTGGAACTTCTGGTGTTTAACCCAAGCTCTGCTGTTGTACAAGCAAGCAGGCATTTAAACTGGGTCTTTAAAGCTAGGCATTAATTGATAAGGCTTAGCTGCCCTGCAGTTTAATTGTGCTTTTCTCCCAGTAAGACTTCATGGACAAAACCCCCAGTCCAGCAAATTTGAAGGCCTGGTACTGTTGTTACTTGGGTTGATCAGTTATTCTGAAGTGAAGATTCAGTAATATTTTCCATGCAGATAACAATTAATTGTGTTAATTACAATGTAATAGTAGTGATTCTCTTGATTTCTCTAGAAGATCTGTCCCAGTGCTATGCAATGCATTTTTCAGGTAATTTATCTGCAGTGGTTCTGCCTCCACAGAGCTTCCCAAGCAGGCATTTAGTGGAATGAGTTTGTGACAGCAAGTTCCATGGTCTGGCATCTTACAGGCTGAGGTGGGATGCTCTGGGGTCAATGAACATCCCCCCTTACTGAATGTTTCCATGAAAAATTCTAAAATACACCATGACATTGTTGGCACAATAGGAAAGAAGTGGGAATCCTGTATGGCACATTCAGCTCCATTTGAGAGGCAATGGAATGGCCACAAGGCACTACAGGCTATTTTTTTATTTTATTTTTTTAATCAATTAAAAAAAAAAAAGCATGGTAAGTGTCACTTAAATGGAAGTTAGGTGTCTGTGTTAACAGAAAGCAATTTATACCTGAGCACCTGGGCTCTCAAGTGGTGGAAACAGAGGGTGTCAGCAGTTCAAAAGCAAATTCATGAGACCACTTGTCCGTAAATGGGTGCAAAATTACCTGGTAGGACTGTCTGCTCCACCACCCCTGGTACAGAAATGTTGGAGCACTCAAGGGGAGTGAGCCACAGAGAGAGCCCAGACTCGTGTTCTCCCAGAACAGCCTTTCCAGCTGCTGCTCTTGGACATGGGATGTGCTGCTGGACAGACCACTGGAATTCCTGGGATTATAAAATGGGCCTTTTCCAGGTCACATTTGTCAAATGCCACCATGGATTTTTTACATTTTTTTTCCTGAAATTACATTTTTTTTAATCAGGGTAGGAAATCTGTCTCCAGTGTCTTTTCCATACTTCCACAGCTTGTTGGATCGTTCAGTTTTGCACCTTAGATGAATCTCGTAACTTAAGAACAGATTTTAAATAGTAATTAATTAAGACTATATGCTACATAACCAAAATGGTGACAACTGAATTAATCTTATTTTGGCAAGCATGGAGGAAGAATCATCTGTTTATTTTCATAGAAAAAATGGCTGAGATGCCATTTCTTGACAATGTAGCTACGGACCTGCCAATTTTTAACTGTAAAGTTTCCTTGAAGAATCCCAAATGCACAAATTACTGCTCATGAGAGGCTTCAAAAGAAGCTTGTTAAGCCTCACAAAGGTAGGTTTTGCCTGAGTGTCACCTGGTACCTTGATGGATTTGGAACAGCAGGCACAAATTGGTGGGTGGGGTTCATCTCAGAAGTTCTGGCTGTGTTAAATATCCTCCATATATTCCTGTGCTGTAGGGTCTCCCAGAGCATCTTTGTTTTCCTCAGGCCAATTAATTGCCTTTTCACCTTGGGCCTGGTGTTTGGTGGCAGAAGGGTGGGGTCCAGCTCAGCAGGAAAAGTTTTAATACAGTTTAGTTGGTCTGTGTTTGGGAACACAAAGGGAGAAGGGACATTAAATCACCGTGGCAATTGCAACTGCTCATCTGCAAAGAGTGTAAATCAAAATCACTCTGCTGCCAGCAAGGGGCTTAATAGTGACAGAAATTTGCTTTATTCGGTCTAGTTTGCACTTTCTTGTCTCATCAGGGTCCCTGCAAGTTTTCCCTTGCTTGATGCTGTTGAAGATTTATTTTGGTTGTCTAATAAAATGCAGAACAGTGGTAGTTGCACTTTTGTAGTCATTCCTCAGTCACAGACAAAAGGAGGTGGTTCCTTTTTCACCTTTGGGATTTTATGGGTTCTTTTGGTTCTGTGGCGAAGTTAGAGGAACATTCCTCAGTTATTCCAGTAGGATCACTTGGCTTCTGCTTGTAAATGGAAACAAAGGTGACTGTCAATACATTCTGTGTCCCAGAGCAGAGAATCCCAAACTGGTTTGGGTTGGAAGGGACATTGAAGCTCATCACATTCCATCCCATCCCATCTAACCTTAAGTCAGTCGTATGGAGAAGCTCTGTACAACCAGCATGCTACCAACAGCTTTATTGCTGTGATTTACACCTTCTGTCAGGATTACAGAAGTCCCCTGTGTAATTACAGTTCCTTAACTTTGACTCTGCAATGTAGTGATTCCATCCTTGGAGAGTTTCCACTGAAGTGATCCCATTACTGGAGGGAAATCCCTCTGACCTCGAGTTCAACCTGCTTTAAGTTCCACACCTGCAGCTACTGCTCTGATTGTGGGGCACAGGGTCAGTTCTGAAGAGGAAAAACTTACTGCCCTCTTTCTGAATGTGTAGAGTTGGATTTTATGCTTAAGTAGAATAAATATATCATATTATTGATGTCTGTAGAAAGAAGGAATGAAAAAGGGGGTGACAGACCATGAATTCAAGAATTTAAACTGCTTAGGAAAGTAAATGTGGTCAAAAATTGGGGAAAAGGGAAAAGCTTGCGTCCTCTTTATTAATTACATCACTACTCTCTTAAATGGAAGGGGCTGCAGGGGACGTGTTTTATTAATTCTGCCTCCTTTTTCTGGCCTGGTGCCTGGGACTGTGAACACTGCTGGGAGGAGGACTGAAATCAGTTGGCACTGGTGTTTGCTGGGAGTATCCTGCATGGAATTTTTGACACCCCCTCCATGAATCTGGTTTTGCAAAGCAACGTCATGAGAACCAGAGCAGGGCAGAGGCAGTTCCAGGCACAAATCCCTTGTGCTGCCATCAGTGGGGAGACCATAAATGTTGTGATGGATGCTCGAAGGTAGTTTAATGTAGCACTGGAGAAAATAGAATCCATTACCCCTGGAAGAGCTGCAGTTATGACAGGGAAAATAAATGGTGCTGTTACAAGAGATGTACTGACAACAAAATTCCTGCTGGCTGGGGAGGAGAGCAGCTGAGCACAGGCACTGCACACAATTACCTGTTACCTGAAGTGATGTTTATTTTTGGTTTAAATCTGACATGGAGACTGACTGATAAAATGACATAATCCAATCTGACAGAAGTTTTAGTCTTAATTAGACCTGCACTTGGGAACTAACTGCCCAGCCTTTGCCACTGCTGGATTCATGTCCTGGCATTTCCCTCCTCAGTACCTGTGCAGGGAGGGCTGTACCTGCACAGCTGGATACTGACCTGCTGTGCTGCCAGAGCTCTCCAAAACTCTCTGGGGTAACTTTCCTAAATTAAATGGGGTTCAAGACAAGGGGAAATGGCTTCAAACTGCCACAGAGCAGGGAGAGGTGGGATTTGGGAAGGAATTCCTGGCTATGAGGATGGGGAGGCCCTGGCACAGGGTGCCCAGAGAAGCTGTGGCTGCCCCATCCCTGGGAGTGTCCAAGACCAGGTTGGAGCCACCTGGGACAGTGGGAGGTGTCCCTGCCCTTGGCAGGATCACCCTTAAAATCCCTTCCAGCCCAAACATTCTGTGATTCTATAATTACTTTTCAAGCTCCCTAATGAAACATTTCTTGTCTTTCATTCTTCTCTCCCTTGCAAAACTTTTTTTATGGGATGAGTTGAGGTAACAGGTACAGAAATGGGTACAGAACATCCTTCCACATCTTTGGAGTCACTTGTTGAAGAGGTCTTTCCACAGAAAATAAATGAAGCAACGTTTTGAGCTTTCAGATGGAGGAGTGGAGTTAATGCCTGTAAAAAAATACTCATTTTCCATCAAAGCTGGATCAGACTTGGAGGGATATGCAGATGAGTGATGGACTGCAGCATGCAGTGCTGATAGACCCGAAATCATAGACAGATCCAGGAGAATAAGGCTGTTGATTTCAAATAAACTGTGTGTCAGTGTAGGACTGTCCAGAAGACCTGTGGGCAACCTGCAAATGAGGTCTGGCAGTACAATGCAGAGAAGACTTGAGATAGTAAACTTGCAGCTCTCACCCCACACTCCTTCATGACCAATTGGAAAAAGATTAAACTAAAAGCAGGAAGATTATTTTGTACTATTTGTGCTAGGTGGGTTTTTTTGGCATCAAGTCCCTGCAGGATTTTGTATTTTTGATGTGTCTGGTCCATGGATCAGGGTAGATAAAGGGTGGTCCCTTATGTTTTGCTCAGGACACATTTCAGTGCCTGTGGAGTGTCATCCTTCCACCAGGTGACTGCAGCAGATAGTAAATGTGCTGCTGAAGGTGATGCAGCACAAACATTTGCTCACTTTCAGGTTTCTCATGGTGTTGGAGAGGGAGCTGGGGCTGGCCTCTCCCAGGGCACTAATTCATGGCACTTTTCCTGGCAGTGCCTGTGTGGGTGTTGTGCAATAGCAGGTCCTGGCTGGCCCAGGGCAGGCTGAAATCACCCTGAAATCACCCAGGGCTCTGGTAACTCCTGCATTTCCACTGGCAGCTGCCCAGTGCTTCCTCCACAGAGCTGCTGTGTCAGGGGTTTAACCTGGAGTGTGCATTGAAGCCTCCCGGGGATGCCATTATCTTCAGGATTCAGAATTTAGGGTTTGACTGAATCAGAGCTGATGCTCTCAGAGTGTTTTCCCCTGGTGCTCAACAAGCTCTTCCTCCCTGCCTCAGCCTTTTTCCCTTTCTAGAGGCTCCTCCGTAATGGGTCTTGGCTCAGGGTTTGTTTTAATCTCCTGTGCTTTTGTGGTTTTCCTGTCAGTGTGTGACACATTCTTGTCTGCTGAATAGCACAGAATTCTTCAGTTTGGGAATTTTTTTTCAGTGCCACTCTGTGGACATGTTGGAAGAAGAAGAAGGGCTGAAAGAAGAAAGATGCAGAATGTAAAGTGAGCCAAGGTCTTTTAAAAAGCCAGGTCTGGCCTCCCCATGTGTCACCCACTGGTGGTTTGCTGAAGCAAGAAGGGCAGGAGAGAATCCAGTGCTGGGGAGCAGGTTGGGAATAACTCCAGGATTAATATTGTCCTTGTTCAGAGTGCTAAACCACTGAAAACCCCAGGTTACTTTTTTTTTTTTTTAAAAATCAAAGTGCCACTTTTTCTCAATGGAAAACTGCATCATCAAATCACTTTTACCAACAACAGATGGTACCAATCTTGTGCAAGTTATCTACTTGCACTGAAAAACAAAGCTTTCTGAATTTTTTTTTTTTTTTTGGTGCATCCTGAAGGTCCTGGAAGTTTTTAAATGTTCTCTTAGACATAAACTGATCCTCTCTGGATCCTTTTTTTCCTGTCTATGCCAGTGCTTAGTTACTCTGTGCTGAGGTAAAATGCCATCACAGGGTCTGTAAAATGCCATCTGTATCAGCCTGGACAGGGGAAATCTGTGTCAGAGCACCAATGTAGTACAAATAAAGATTTTAAAATTAAAAAGAACCAAAACACCCCCACAACAACAACAACCAAACCCACAGAAAACTCCACAAGAAGCCAACCTGAACAGAAATCCCCCAAATAATATATACATAAAAAATAAAAAGAATACTTCCCAGCAGCAGCTTGAGAAGATGCAAGGGCTCAAGGTTGTTAAAGAGCTGTTCTACTGGGAGGATTGGTTTTATGTGTTACCCTTGATCAGACTCTTTTCCTACTTGTATTCAGGTGAGGCTGGTCCAGTAACAACTTGAGTTACTTTTGCAAACCATTACATTTTTCGCAATAGTGGTTGGTTATTCTGTTTCCCAGGGTGGTCATTCTGTTTATGTATATAAATACATTTTAAAAATACTTTTTAATATTTAATTTGTCATGACTATCAGTGGAAGAGCAATGGGAGTTATGTTCTGAAAAGGTGCATCAGGGGTTAATTTGTCCTTGCTTTGTCTTTCCCAAATGCACGTGGTGTGTTTCCTGCTTTTTCCTTCCATAATACAGCACCTGATATTCTCTCTTAGGAGCACCCCATCCTTGGGCAGCCCTTTTTTGTTCTGCACCCCTGCAGGACTAATGAATTCATCTCTGCTGTGCTGACTGGCTCACGGAGACACAACAGGTGAGGAGCACAACAGGTGAGAGTGCAGGTAAAGCACATCAGCTGGGAAGTGGAAATAGTCAAAAACAACTTCTTTTTGTCCAAGAAAAGATTTCTGGGTTGTCACCTCAGGGCTCAAAGTTAAAATACTTTTGCTGGTGATAAAAGTAGTGGAATAGCCCCACCTGAAGTTCCTTTGTGACTGTCCAGTCTGTGTATAATTCAGAAAAAGTTGGGGTGTTTATTGTTTTTTTTGTTTTTCCCCCCTTAGACACACAAATTACATTACACTGTGGCTCAGTACTGTAGGCCCAGTTGTGGGTCTGAATCTGCCTCTGAGTTATGCAAAAGCAGCAGCTGAGCAGGATCCAAGTGTTGATTCAGTTAAAAGGTAAGAGAAAATGGAATCACCTTTTCCTGTTCCCTTCTCCTGTGAGAAAGATCACATGGGTAAGTGGCAGAACCAGTGCCTGGAGCTCTTGGTTTGGTTCATTTAGGACTCACCTCTCAGTGTTTTGCTCACCTTGCTTACTTTGTGATGCCAGTTTGTGCAGAGAGGGAGGTGCTGGGACATTCTGACACCCCCAGGAGGCCCCTGATGTCCTGGGGTTTTCCTCAGGTGTGACCTGGCATAACTGCAGCAAGGGTTTTAATTCAATCTCTTTTTTTGTGACTGGTGTTTCCTCTCCAGAGCTGTGATCTGAAGCACAGGTGATGTGACAGAGCTGCTTTAGGATCCCCCAGGGATGAAGGCAGAGGGATCTTTCCTGGCTGGGAAGCAGTGCCACTGCTGGTGGTTCTTTCCTCTGGCAAGAACTTGGCACTGGTGGCAGTGGAGAACCTGAGATGGCTCCAGCACCTCCCAGACCTGATCCCTCGGGATTCCACTGGACCCTGAACTCCCTTTTCTGCCACCTCCTGTGGCTGTGGCCTTGCTGAGGAGTAGAAGGAGTCAGCCCTCAAAAAACGGGATTTGTATGTAGAGGAGAATAAATATTTTTATTTTACATGGAAATACCCATTCTCAACTACTCTGAACCCTTTAACACCATAAACAATGAAACAACAGAGGAGTGTCATGATCAGCATCAGAGTTTTCCTGAAATTTGCCTTAGAAAACCAAAATTCAGCTCGGTACAGATGCACTGGGCTTAGACACAGGAACAAATACAGGACAACATCAATATTTGGGATCAAGGACAGACACAACCCTGTTGGGTATTTCCTTTTTTATTGGATGCAGTGGGAGGTAGGCATCCAATCTCCCATTTACAATTATGCCTGAAAGACTTACAGGGTATTTTAAATGGAATTTTTATGTGAAAAAATTATGTACCTTTTATGTACAAATATCCTGGTTTGTTTTTTTTTTTTTACATCAAGTGAATCGTGGCACTATTTAGTAGTTTTATTCAGCAGATCTGTTGAAGATCCTTAAATTCTCAGTGGGTTTTGTCTACATGCATTTTATCTGCTTAAGAGAAAGGAAATGTCCAGTCTCAGAAAGTTTTATAAATCTGTCACTGTTCTTCCCCACTGATCTGGGGAGACACCCTGAGGGCCTTTGGGGTGAGAGAACAGTCACACCTGCCCTGGGTTACAAGAACCAGCAGGAAGGTTTAATTTTGGGTGCTCACCTGAGCCAAAGAAATGAGCTTTGCTGTGGAATGCAGAGCCTCCATAATCCCCCATTTGTGTCAGCGTGACCAGGTAAGAGCTCACCCTCTGCCAGGAGCTGTGGGTTACTCACAGGAACATTCCTCACAGCAAATATCAAACCAGTTAATTACAGTGACATCATCAGTGTCAAATCTTGCTGCAACTCCACAAATGTCAGCAATAATAACATTATTTTGTTTGCCATGGTGATGGTTTCACGAGTGTGCCTGGAAGTTTGTATTTTTATGTATTCATACATAAAATTCAGTTCCAGCACAAAGAAAAGATGCTTGCTCTCTTAATAAAGTTGCAGTTATGTCCTCAGAAATTCTCTCCTCTAGAGAACAGTGTTTGGAGATCTGAGCCTATTTTTAGTGACACGTGGGCTTTCTAAGGTGTTTCAGAGAGTTTAGAGCATTTCTTAGAATAAATTCCTACACCTAGAACACAAAAAAGGTCCCTCTGAAGCTCACAGGTGCAAACCAACCCTTTTCCTCGAGCCTGTTGAGGAAGAGCAGCTTTTCCTGTAGCAATGTTACATTTTCAATCGGGCATGGTTATTGTGATGCCCTGGTTTTGAGGACTCGTTTTGTTAAACCCAAACCCACAACTTTCTGGCTCAAACCTTTTGCTTTTTCCCCCTTTACTTGTTCCAGCCGCGACATCTAGTGGCGACATGACGTCACAGCAGCCGGCTTTGGGATGCTGCTGCCTTGGAATCTTCCTCCCCTTTGGAATTTTAGAGACTTTGAACCCCAGGTGTTGACAACCACCTTCCTTTTTTACCCCCACAAGGAATTTTACCAGAGGCAGAAATGTCAGCAAAGGCCCTCAATCTTCGATTTTTTTCCCCTCAATTTCCTTCATACAAATTTTCATATAAATTGAGGGATTGAAGCAGAGCCTTTTGGTCACCACACAGATGAGCCACAGTCACACTCTGACTTCAGCCAAATAAACATTTGGAGGCCTTGCTGCATTTAAAATAACCCCAGCAATTATTGATATGTATTTTTTTATTTAGTTAGGACACAGCTCAAGAGGCACCCCAGTGAAATGCTGAGTGCACTGAAAGGGGCACATTTGAATCTAAAATCATTTATTTTTACTGGGGGAAAGTCTGAGGGCTGAGGTTGGATATAAATGGTCCCAAACCTGTGCCCACCCTGAGCCCACAACTGCCCATTTCTGAGGAGTAATTCCACAATTACCCTGAAATCCCTGCAGTTCCTCCTCCCTGATCCCAGAGAAACACTCTGGCCTGTGTGCTTTGTGTTTTTTGGCCATGAACCCCCTCCCAACTCCCAAACCACCCCATCCCCAAGAAGAAGCAGAGCAGCTCTGTCAGACCAAGGGTTTTATTGCCATTGCTGCCAGAGAGGACGTGGCTACGACCTGGGCCTCTCCTTCTTGCCCTTGTAGAGGGCCAGCAGGGACACGTTGGCCACCTTGACCACCTTGAAGCGCACCCCTGGGATGTCCCCCACGGCGTGGCCCTTCCTGCCAAACCCTGCCACCAGCACCTCGTCGTTCTCCTGCAACACAGACACGGCAACACCCGTTAAACACACACAGCAATGGCCCCTGGGGGGGTCTGGGGGGTCTGTGGGTGGGTTTTACCTCGATGAAGTTCAGGCAGCCGTCGTTGGGGACGAAAGCTGTGATTTTTTTGCCGTTCTTGATCAGCTGCACCCTGACACACTTCCTGATGGCAGAGTTGGGCTGCTTGGCTTCTACTCCACTGCAAGGGGAATAAAGCAACAGGAGATTCATTACACACCCACAAATGGGTGGTTTAGTTTGTGTTCAGTGCAAGGGGATTCCCTGCTGCACAAACTCTGAGCTGCCTCACAGCCACTGAATGTAAATATTTAATACATACATATTATAGTGTATATATAGAGTTATGTATATTTAATATATGTATTTTATATATATTTAAGAAATATACACTTCATGTATATTTTATAGATATTATATATAATAGATATGTATTTTAGATATATTTAATATATATATTTCACATATATTTTACATTATATATATTTAATAAATATGTATTATAAAAACCTCACATACCATTACAAAGTTATAACACATCATTTGTATAGTAACACATGATCTATATGAATGTCTGCAACACACAAAACACTTCTCAA
>VYZS01064309.1:0-41452 GCA_013400695.1 Neodrepanis coruscans
TTTGTTTTCTTCCTGTTGTTCATTTGATGGGTTCCCCCTGCCTTGCTCCCTGCTGAGCAGTTACTGCTTGGTTTGTACAGCTGCTCTGCCTTTACTTCATGGGGCCAATGGAGCAGGAGCTGCTGTGCCTTCAGGGAGGGGTGGGACCTCCTGCCTTCCAGAAAGGAGTTGGTGCCTCTAAATTCTCTTTTGAGATGCAGGGGTTGGAGCATCCTCTCTTCCCTTCCTCTGCTCTGGGGCTTCTACTCTGTCCATGCTGAGTAGAAGGCATCATTCTGATTTCAGAGGTGGCTCAGATTTATGGAAAGAACCATAGTGGCTTTTATGAGGATATGGAAATGCAAGGCATTATTTAGAGGACCCTTTAACAGTGTCAAAGGAGGGAAGAAAGGAAAGAGAGCCCCTTCCATCTGAGTAATAAAACCTCTTATGAATATGTGAGCCACTCAGCTTTACATGCGATAGTTGTTTTTTGTTTGCTTTTTTTCTTCTGTAAGTAATCATTCAAAAAGTAGGAGATGGAGCAATGGGAGCAGCTTGCAGAGAAGGCAGGGCTGGAGAAAGATACCCTGGAGGGCTCAGCCTGGAGTACGTCCTTGCTGCACAACAGGATGAAATATAGTATCAATTAAGGCTTCCCATTTTTACAGCCTGTGAGAGGTTATATATGGTGTGGGTGGATGTTTGTATCTGGATACTTTAGTGGGAGAGGTGGGTAAGATCCTCCAGTGGTACAGAAGGAAGCAAGACCTACATTTAGAGAGGGGCTTGTGGGGCTTTTATAAGTGGAAATAAGACAAAGGGCATAAAGCAGGTTTGGGTCACTTTAAAGACATCTCAGGGCATTTATAACCTCCTTCCCTCCTCTTCTGAGATGTGTGACAGGGGAGATTTGGCCATCCCCCTGCACCTCGCTGAGGTGTGGGCTGTCTGTATAGTGTGCAGAACTTGGTGGGAGCAGGCACGGTCCTAACTGCGGGATTGGAGCTTGAAGTGGATGGATGAACTCTCCCAGGATGAACACTGTGAGTGACAGGGGGAGGAGAGCACACCCAATCCCCACCATGCAAAGCAGAAGAACAGTGGGAGGTGGAATTTCCACTTGAGACCATTTTTGGGGCTGGAGCCTCTGATGAGATGGCAGAGATGGAAGAAGCTTCTTTTTTTTTTTTTTAATTCTTTTAATCTTCATGTGTCTGCCAGCTTGAACGATGCCATGGAGTCCTTGACATGTGGCTGATCAGTAATTGTTTCATCTGAAGATTATTTCCTACCTTCCCCCACCACCATTTCCTCCAAGAAGCTGTTGAATTGGATGCTGCTATTAGCAGCCTGTGTTAATTTTCCCCAAAGATTGCTGGAGCTCTGCAGACTGCAATTGTTGGACTCGCAACAACTTCTCATTTTGGTTTTAATTAAATATGTTGCTTTAAATTGTTTGCTTTTGACGTTTCCTGCTCAGTCTTCTGCAGCCCTCAGAGGTGACCAGGCATTAGCTTGTGTCCTTAGGGCGCTTGTGCTCAGCATGTGCTGCACATGTGGCTGCAGAGAAATGAGCCACAGGAGGTGGAGGACCAGTGTAACAGCAAGGAGAAGCTGGAGACACTCTCTGATTTAGAAATGAAGCACCCCAGGTTTGTACCAGAAGGATGGAGAAAGACATCTGGTCTCAGAGGTGTCTTGTGTCAGGTTGGATGGGGCTCTGAGTAACCTGGTCACTGGCACAGGTTGCCCAGAGAAGCTGTGCCTGCTCCATCCCTGGAAGTGTTCAAGGCCAGGCTGGAGGGGGCTTGGAGCAGCCTGGTCTAGTGGAAGTTGTCCCTGCTTCCATGATAGGGGGTATGGAACAACCATGGTCCTCTCCAACCTAAATAATTCTGTAATTCTATGAGCTCTCCAAGCTTTCAGAGGGATTCTGCCATTGGAGTCCTTCATGTTCTCCTGCAGGTCCCAGCCCCACCAGTCACTGGCTTAGAATAAGGTTTTTCTTGTGCTGTTTTCTCGCCCCNCCTAGGAAAACGTTCTTTCCCTAGAGGGTGGTTGGGCACTGGAACAGGCTCCCCATGGATGTGGTCATGGCCCCAAGGCTGCAGGAGCTCAAGGAGTGTGTGGACAATGCTCTCAGGCACCTGGTGGGATTTTTGGGGTGTCGTGTGCCAGGATCTGGACTCAGTAATCATGATGGGTCCCTTCCAATTCAGGATATTCTATGATTCTGTGCTTCCACAGGGTGAGACCCTGCCTGCTTCCAGTGTGGTGGTGGGTCTGTCCTGGCTGTGCTGGCTTTTGAACAAGAATTCATGGGATACCTGCAGCAGTGAATGTTCAAAAACCTCAGTGAGGGGTTTTGGAGGTTCCAAAAGGTGCCTCTTCAGTGTGTTGTTCTCCCAACAAATAACGTTGCTGATATTCAATATCTCGGTGCGTGGGTGATATCTCAGCTCAGTCCCATGGATATTAACTTTCCACATGTTGCCTCCTGGTTGTGTTTTCTGCTGTCCTGGGAAGATGTTTGGTCGAGGTGCTGACTGGAAAATCTCAATTCACACACACTTTGTTTCTTAAAGCTTATCATAGCTCTTCTGTACTTCGTGATGTGATTAGATTCAGTCTGGATTTTCCTGAGCCCTTATCCAATATCTGGAGAGCATCACTGCCAAAGAGCCCCAGGCTGCAGCGTGGGAGTTGGGAGATACGGAGCATTAAGGAGAAGCTTTCCTTTAGGAATCTAATTTCTGTCTGAGCCACTGCTGGCCCAGATGCCTACTGAGGACAGAGATGTGCTGTTATCAACACCTCCACACTTACATGGACAGCTGGTGAAGATACCATTGCAGCATGGGCTTGACCACAGGGCAGGGTGGGCAGAGGCCAATTCGCTTGGGTTTGGGTAAAGTTGGCTGAGCTATCACCTGCTGAATAAAATTAAGTAAGTGCCTTGCTTTTCAGAAGCTCAGCCCTGGCAAAATCAAGACTGACTACCAAGAAAACTCGAAGAAAGAGTCTGTCATAATTATCAAGAAAGTGCAATTTAATCCTTAAAATGTAACCCTGTTCCTCCCACAGGAAAGATGCTTCTAGTCTGAGCTGTAATTACACGCAGATTTGTTTGACTTGGTTGACTTCTGCTCTGCCAGAGTGAAGAAGACGTGGAATGTTTGATGGTGTTTTGAAAGGATGGGGGTCTCCAGGTCTGGTCATCGAGGGATTGGGGAGCCACTGGTGTTAGAGCCCATGGCCACAGTTCATGTTCTGAAATACATCCTGTGTGTGCTTGGCTGAGAGAAGAGCAAATGAAAGTTGTGTCTGTAGGCTTGTGTTGTTTTAAAAATTTTGTATTGTGACTTTCTGTTTAGGAATTCAAACTAAAATACAGAATTCAGAGTTTGACTTAAAAGAATTTGAATTATTCCAGAATTGTCTGGTTTTGTGCTAAGCAGGAGAGGGATGGTAAAGCTGAGCACTGTGTTAGTCTGTGGGTGCAAGCTTACCCCAAGCCCCATTTCCTTACTTAGTTCAGTACAGGTGTGTCCTGGGCATCTGATGTCTGTTTGGTTCTTCTGCATTTTATGAAGTAAATTTAAGAAGCAGAGGTTTTCATTCCGTGGGACCAGGAAAGGAGAGGGAGAGCTGATCAATGGAAAGAGTTGATAGGGGAGGAGTTGTCTCTTTGGGCAATATTCTTTCAAATTTAACAAGTTAAAAAAAAGAGTCTCTAAAGAAATCAAATAAGGTTATTCTTTGTACCTATAGAATGAAGGAAGAGGCATAATTCTTCCTTTAGTGTTTAAAAAATTATCTGCAACGGGATTAGAATTGTTTGATGGTATAGGGATGGATACATTAATAGCAAACTGTAGTATGACCTCCCATAGCTTCCCAACACAAAATACTAATTTTAGATGAAAAGGAGTTTTGTTGGCCAAAACACAGTGAATGGACCAAAGACGACAAAAAGAGCAGAGAGAGGAATAAATAGATGTTCTTCAAAAAAAATTATGTTTTGATCTTTTCTCTTGAAAAGAAAGAGAAAGGAGAAGCCAAACCCTTTTGGCTGCTTCTGGGTGCTTTGTTCTTTTCCCTTGTTAGATATCTCTTCTGAACTGTTTCATCCTGTTGCGTTCTGGAAAATGATTTTTGAAATGTCAAAACTTCAAGCCTCTTTTGTCAGGGCTTAAGCATTTCCCCTGAACTTGGAAGGAGACCCCAGCATGAGAGACATGAACTTCTGACGCTGCCTTAACTGATCCGACTTTGATCAGTGTTGGAGAAGGAAGGGGAGAGGGTGGAAAACACAAGCTTAGAGAAACCCAAACAAATCAATCCCCCCGAAATGCTGATGGACCTTGTGGAGCTGTGAGGGGGTTGTAGCTGTGTATTGATGTTCTCCACAGCAACATTGCTCTGTAGCATAGACTGGCTCAGAAAGCCAGTGGGGCTTGAGGGACATGTCTTACAACTGGGAGGTAATGGTGAGTGGAGAGGTGTCATTTTGTTACTGTATTCCCTGGTTTGGTGATGATCCTTTTACTGGCATGGGAGTGATCTGGTAGGGTCTGAGGTCCTCAAGAAAAGTTTTCACAGGGTGTTTTGGAGTGGGATCTATCCCCCACTGCCCCGGCAGGGTGAGTCTCTCGGGTCCCCCATCACCCCTCTTCCCTCCTCCATAATTTCCTTCCATCTGTGTATTGGAGAAAACAAAGCTGGCTTATGTTCCCTGCAAGCTAAAGGTGTTTGGAACAGCTTTTACTTGGAAATCTTTCGTTCTCAGTAGTTTCTAAAAGGACTTGTTACCAAACCTGCCCTTTCTGAGCTTTTCAAGGTGGTTTTGATATGTGTGTGATGGTGACTTTTGAAAACTCTTTTCTATGTGGGGATTCTTTGAAAATAAAGAGAAAAATTGTGTGAAAAGGCTTTGAAATAGTCAGAATGTTAGCTTTCAAAATATTTGTCGAATGCCTTTCCCTGTTATTTATTTCCCAGGCAAGCTATAAAGGGATCAAGGTTGGGATATTTGTTTGTTTGTTTGTATTTTCAATGGGAATGAAGGTGGTGAGAATGTCTGTGAAAATCTCTCAAAATCTTACCTGGCTCAGCTGTCACACATTCAGCTTCAGAGATCTGCAAAGTTGCCCTGCTAGAATTTGTCCCCTCCCTTCTCCTAGAAAGAAAGGAAGGAAAATGTTTACAATTAAAACCTTTTAATTTCCTCAGGTTTGAGGCTTTGTTCAGACTGAGGTGGAAAAACCTCAGTTTTACACTGAGCCTGAATTCAGGAATTTCATTCAAATTTTTTCATTTCTGCTTAAAAAAAAAAAGGCAGATGATTTCTCAATCAAACTTACTAAAATCAAAATAAGTTATTAATCTTTACACTTTTCTTGTGTATTTGTGGTTACATTATATTTGGGAAGATGTTTCTATGTACAGAATATGGCAAAACTGGATGAATTTGAAAATTATTTCAGTCTTTCCAAATTGGTGGTTTCACATGGACACCAAACTTGTGCTGAAAAAGGTATCATTTGCTCCTAACCAGGGGTCACATTTCAGTGTTGATTTAGGAAGCATTTCCATAAATTTTTAGTAGTTGTTGTTTTTTGTACTCCCAGCAGCAGATAGGCTGGGGTTTCCAGAGGAAATTCAAGTTTAGCTGCAGGACCATGAATGTGTTTCCTCCTCCAGGAGTAGCTCAGAGTGTGGGACTGGTGTGTCCAGGGAAGGAAAATGGAGCTGGTGATGGGTCTGGAGCACAAGGGTAACAAGGAGCAGCTCAGGGAGCTGTTGAGGCTCAGCCTGGGGAACAGGAGACTCAGAGGGGATCTTATTTCTCTCCCTAACACCAAGAGTTTGTAGCCAGATTGAGGTCGAGCTCTTCTCCCAAGTAACATTAAATGGGACAAGGAGAAAATGGCTTCAAGTTGTATCATGGCTGGTTTGTGTCGGATATTAGATAAAAATTCCTTGCATAAAGGTTTGTCAAGCCCTATCACAGGCTGCTCAGAGCAATGGTGGAGTCACTCTCCCTGGAGGGATTTAAAAGCTGTGTGGATGTGGCACCTGGGGGCATGATCTAGTGGTGGCCTTGGCAGTGCTGGGGGAACAGTTGGATTTGATATCCTGCTAACCTGAGTCACCTGCATCTTTCTGAATACTAATAATGTGACTGTTTATGTCTGGTTTGCTTCTGTTCCTTTCAGGCTGGCTGTGTTCTAACTAGAAGTGGGGTTCATTAAGTAGGGATTTAATGGAGAGCTGATGGTTTCACTCTTCAGTCTTTGGGTGCAGAGGGAGTTGTCTGTAGCTGAGTCTCCAAACAGGCTTACGTGCTTCCTGAACCTCGCTCTTTATTAGAGAGCTGCAAAAATAAGAACAAAAACAAGATTGACAGGTTACTACATAGACACGAATGTGTAAAGAGTAAACACTCCCAGAGGGTTCATGATGCGTTTGTGTTTGGTAAAAGAAGCCTGCAATTGTTATTATTGGCATTTAAAGCTATCTTTAAAAATTCACAGAAAAGAATAATTGGAAATAAAGCCACACGGCTCCTAGATACTTCTTTGTGCTCAGCATTTCGCTGCTTTCCAGTGGTGCTGGATAGTTTTCCCAGCAATTTATTGTTGCCATTGTCTGATTGAGATATATCCTGCAGCCTTGGCGGGGCAGCTCCTGCCTTGCTGTCTCCAGAGCAGCTGGATCCTGGATGTCTAATTTTCATTTGCTTGAACAGTCAGTAGCTTGGCAGTCTCCATTGGCTTTGAGTGTTGGGATGCGTCTGTGAATATGTTTATGGTATATAAACACTATGAGTGTAGAAGACTTGCATTTATGTGAAATTAGGGCTTGGATTTATATGGTGCTGAGATCTCAGAATGCCTGAAAATGAGGTCACTCACTGGGATGCTTGACTTGATGCTTTGCTTATTTTATCCTTTGCATGGATAACGTGGCGCAGGATGAGGGTGAGGAGGGCTCCTTCTTGCTAAAGCATGAAGAATCCTCTTCAAAAGGAGATTCAGACTTTGTATTCGAGCAGGTTCATGTGGGGTGCTTGCTGCTGTGGATTTATTGTCTTGCTTTTTTAATATTTTGGCTTTCATCAAGCTAAGATCTTATGTGGTGCTTAAAAAATTGGTGTCCTGAAGTTCATGAAGATAGACCCTGTATCTATGAACTTGCTATACTTGGGTAATTGCTGAGAAAGAGTTGAATCTTCGGATAGTGATCACAGATTTGGCCAATGGTGCAAGTCCTCACACCTAGTGGAAAGGTGGCTGTGGGTTCCTGGACTACCTGGCAGTTCCCCTTGCCCACTCCTCCTTGCAGGTTTCTTCTCCCCTGTTTTTAGAGGATTTTACCCTGGTAAGTTTTGCAAAACACCATTTAATGGCAGAGGTTTTTTGGCTCCCTTCTGATCTGTGCAGCACTGTTATGGAGGCAGTCTTATAATCAATGTAATTGAAGATCAGAGTTAATGAGGACCTCTGTGCCTGCAAAATCCCCCAAGCAATGCTGGGCCTCAGATGTTAGATAAGGAAATGATTGGGCTGAACTGAAAATCTATTTGGCTAATTAGATGATGCATATTCCCAGATGCCAGTGGGGAAAAATACATTTCACTAAATAAAGAAACGTAATATTTTGTAAGAAAAGATTTTCGGCAGGAATTCACTTCTAGCTTTCAGGAGGGGAAGGGTGGGGGAGTGTCTGGTACAAGAAATTGTGTGTTTGGCCAATTCACTCATCTTTAACTGAAGAAGTGAAGTGGCAACAGCCCATGCTGCTATTGCCCATCCATGCCCTGAGCATCCGGGTGCCTCATGGACACCCCTTCCATGAGCTGGAGCAGTGATGCTCTGGTCTTGTGGATCAGAATCATTACATCAGTGCACATTTCTGCAGAGACCTGAGAATCAAATCTCAGGTGTGTAAGGCTAAGGGAGTGTGTGGGCAGAGGAGTTGGTGGACCATTTGCTGTGGTACATTCCTCTAGAGAGGAATGGTCAAATGTTGAGTCCAGATGCTGGTGAACTCATTACTGTTTTGCTGTTCTTGACATCACAGCAGCTCCAGAAGAATAGAGTGTTCTGATACTGAGTCAAAATGCATGTTTGGGTTTTAACACTCACCTAACACACTTTTTTCCCAACCTCCAGGCAGCAGCTTCGTTGTGAGTGAGGGGAGCTACTTGGACATCTCCGACTGGCTTAATCCAGCCAAACTGTCCCTGTACTATCAGATCAATGCCACGTCCCCCTGGGTGAGAGACCTTTGTGGACAGAGGACCACTGATGCCTGTGAGCAGCTGTGTGACCAAGACACAGGTAAGGGAGGCTGGGGAACAGTGAAGACCTTGGAAAGTTTGGAGATGCGAGGGAGAAGGTTTGTGTCTGGGTATTTTGATGCCCTCTTGTCTCAACTCTGCTTTAGCCTTGTACCAGCAAGGTCACACAATGGTGACCCCCATCAGCAGAATGTAAAGAAGATGGGCACAAGAGGGCTGGGAGGTGTCAGCAGCCACCTTGGCAGATGGCAACTGTGCAGGAGGAGGTTCTTCTTGTGCAGATGTCAGAGAGCAGAAGGATTGTTTCAGGAATTGGCAAAACACAACCACCTCGGCGGGAGGGGGGAGATGCAATCAGCTGTTCCGTGGTTCACAGGAGGAGAGAAAAAACTCTGCCTCCAGCAGAAACCATGGGGAGACCTTATGGAGCCAGGCCATGACTTCCCTGTTGGAAGAGCCCTGTGGCTCTGCTCGCCAGCCCCGTGCCATCCTTGGCACTGAGCAGGGCTGGTTGAGTCCTCACGTGGCCTCTGCTGTGAGCAGCAGCTGTTCTCCCATGCTGGCCCAGCTGCTGCTCAGCTGCATCCCCAGCTCCCAGAGCAGCTTGTCGCTCTTGCTGGATGCCCCACTCTTGAGAAGGATGTGTCAGATCCTGTTTGCAGGGAAAGCAGCAATGCTCGTTATCCTGGGAGTTGCTGTGCTCTGGAACTGTCCTGGATCTGAACCTCGCCAGCTGCTCTGTGGCTCCCTTGCCTGGTGTCCATCTCCCCTGCTACCAGTGGTGAGGGCAGAGCAGCCTTGAGCTCAGCCTTCAGGTCCCTCACCTGAAACGTGTTGATGGGTTTCTTCACCCTCTCTCCAGCCTGGGAGTTTGCACATGTATAAAGCAGAATCTTTCTCCTGTGTTTGCCAGTTGGAACCACGTGGATGGAGCAGAACTGGCTGCTGGGGCTGAGGATGTTCATAGCCTAAATCTAGGACTCCCTTAAAAGGTCCAAACTTTACAAGAGCAACCACCCACTGAAAGTCAAACCTTTGAAAGTACCTATTTGACACCCTACCCCAGGACATAGCCCCAGGCACCACATATGATCATGACCATTGACCAGTCTTTAACTGGTGAGAAGTTTCCACACCAGACTGGGGGCAGACTGTAACCCTGTGAATACGCTGCATGTGCTTCTAGATTTATTTTTATTAATGTCATTCTATTTTTAAGGGTGATTTATTTTTATCACCATGAGAGAGGCAGCCTTGTGGTTTTACTGTGGGACATAAATCCTGCCTGGATTTTAACCTTTTTGGGTCAGGGATTTTATTCTCTCTGTGAACATCCCAAATGATGGGTGCTAGGGATTCCCCTGTCCTTTCTCCTCTGAGGATGGGCAGAGCATCCATGAGGAGGAGGATGGACTGAAGTTTGTCCTCTCTGGGGGTTGAGAATCTTCAAGGTTTCCCCTGTGAAGAGCAGCAGAGCCAGTGCTGAAGTCCTCCAGTACATTCATGACTAGTCTGGCTTCAGCCTTACCCTTGGAGTCACTCTCCATGGCAGTGTGGCTCCATCCTTGTCCAAAGCTTCTTTGCTCCAAGGTGTAGACAGACTTCTGGGGACAGGACTTGTCTTTGGTGGAAGTGCCACAGACTCCTGGCCCATGTCTGGACACAGAGCTTCAGGTCACATGTGCTTTGTCTGGTGAGGCTGAAGCTCTTACCTTTCCCAGCACTGAACACCTCTTTTGGGTTGTTGTTTTAGATGGGATATGTCCCTACAGCGTGCTGATTCATTACTCCAGACACCAAGTACTCCTTCAGTGTGAAGAATAATTCCCACTGAAAACAGAGTCTCTGAAACACTAGGAAATGCCAAAATCTATTTTGCTTGCCTGACCTTAATTTCCCTTCCCTCACATCTCTATCGTGTGACTCACTCTTTAATTAAATGATTGCTACCCCCCTGACAAATTTCAAACCTGAATTGCAAAGCACCAGCTCATCAGAGTGTTTTGGAGGGAGCACTGACATCTGCACATGAGCAAAATGTCATCTTCCTCGACCCTTCTGCCTTAGAAATGGCCAGGCTGGTTGGTCTGACATGACTGCAAATACAGAAATAAATGGATGCTGCTAAGGGGCTCCTCCCTGCAGATGTGACAGTGATACCACGTCAGATGGAACAGGTGCCTCCCCAGGGCAGGATATGCTCCTTGACTAGAGGTTCAGCCAAAACACCTCATCCTCTTGGCAGGTGCTGCCTGTGCTGCTTGAAACAAGAACAGGGGAGATTGTTGTCTTCTGGGACTTCTTGCCTGCACTCTCCATATTTTGGACAGATGTGGGGAGCCCTGCTGGTGCTGCCATTTGTACCAGTTGCTGGATACCTCTGGGTAAAATCCAGGAGTGCTGCTTCTTTACTGGCCTCCCCTATCAGCACTGGAAGCATTGATGAGAGCATCCCTTTCCAGCAGCATATGCAAATCCTGATTTGTGAGCACAATTACCTGCTTTGTATGCACAAAACTGATTCACTTGCACATTCTGTGGGCATCGCTGAAGAGACCTGCTGGAGAATCGGTCCCTCAGGGCCAAATGCTGGAAGAAACAGCCTCTGATTTTGTGCTGTCAGGCTTGCTGGAGCAGTGGCATAAATGAGATGGATAGCTACCTTGATTAGCAGGTGCAAATGCGTTGAAATTTTTTCCCCATCTATAAATCAGGCACTTCTTCATCATAATTCTCTCCTTGCATCCACAATTGGTGGCACCCCCAAAGCAATAGGCACAGGCTTGTAAAGATCAGATGAAATGTGGTAGTGAAGGGTCTTTTCTGAAAATTTGCAGAAGGAGGAAAAGAAACAAATAGGAGAGAAAAAAAAAAAAAGGTTTCCATCATCTTCCAAATGGGCCAGTTTGTCACCAGAGCTGCAGATGGTGCTCCTGTCTGGGTAGGACAGGGGTGTTGTGGGCAGGAGACAGATGAAAGTAATTTTTAAACAGAGCCTTTTTTTTGTAAGGCAACCTGTTAAGGGGATTTGGAGGTTGCAGAGCTGAGCATGTAAATCAGGAGAAGACCAACCTTGGCGAGGATGTATTTGTGTTTATGAAAACAGCCATTTCCTCCTATAGTTCAGTTTAATACCATGCAGGTTTTGTGCGCATCAAGTAATATTTGTTTGTTCTTGTGCACTTCTGCTATTTTCACTGTTGGAGGATCCCAGTGCCTTTATTGACTTAGACTTTTATAAGACAATGTTCTGTCTCTCTAAGGTATGGAGTTTAATAACTTGGTCAAAACCTATGTAATATATGACTTCCTTTCCTGTGGTGGCACAGCTTGCCTTGTGCTCCAAGCAGGGCAGGAGGCAGTTAACTCCCAAGCTAATTTAGCTTCAGACTGAAGTGTTATACATAAACAGCAATCAAAACTCATGCCTGTGAGGGGCCGAGTTAAGGTTATCTGTGCTGTCTTTACACTCTCATTTTCTGCCATTAGAGTGTTTAATCCTATAGCTGCTAATGTTCTTGTAATGGTATTTCTGTGCTTGTCTAGAGAGCATGGGGAGAGGGAAGAGGGATCAGTTTTGCTCTACCAAGCTGCTCCTGAACCCATCTCCCTGGCTGGTTCCACCCCACCAGCACTGCAGGGGATTCTCACCCTGCCATGGTCAGCTGTGGGGCCGTGCTCACTCCAGATGACAGCCATGGCCCAGCAGAACACCCTTGGCCCACTCTTGGGACACCTTGCTGCTTCCTTGGGTCAGGTGTGCTCATGTGTTCCTTGGCAGCACAGTGTGGGAGCTCAGCAGATGATAATGGGAATGAAATCTGTGCAAAGCCTAAACCCAGGCACAATCCTTGGAGGTTAAGCTTGCTCTTAAGCGCTGTGATGGATCCGGGTGAAGAGGGTGACTTGCAGCACAGAGAGAGGAGGGATAACTGTCAAACTGACAACAGGTTTTCCCCCTCCATGTTCCTTGCCAGATCAGCTGGGCAGAAGCTACCTTCCCTGTCTTGGGAGTTAAACTGCTTCTATGGAAATTGCATTTCTCATCAGGATGAAGCAGAGACTCAGGCTTGGAAAGTGCCATCCCTGAAGGGCAGGAACAGCAGATACCAGGGACAGAAGAGAAGCTTTTCAGGGAGTTTCACTGGGAGCTCGTGCTGCTGCTGCCCTTGTTGGAGGAGCCATGGCCTCAGCCAGAGATCAATGCTGACCTGAGGAGCAGCTCTCTCAGAGTGCTTCACTTGTTCACTGAAACTGGGAATTTAATAAACTATTAAGTCTCTTGTTCATCCTTGTCTGTGTTTAATTTCCTCCGAATCTCTTCAAAAGAAGTCCTTGCTTTGCCATCTCACAGGGCACAGTAGGCACAACAAGCTCTCTAACAAAGGGGTTTATTGTGGGTTTTTTTAACTTCCCTCTCATCCACACTTCTGTTGGTGGGTAACCTTGGTACCAACCTCGTGCAAACTTGTGTTGTGTTCCAACCCTGGTGAGCTCACCCTTTTCATTTTGCCTCTGGGAGCTGCTCCTCCCTGGGAAGTTGTACCTGGCTCAGGTACCACAGCAGCCCCAGGATGCTGCACTCACACTCCTGGCAGATGGTTTGAGGGTGACACAGGGAGTGCTGGCAACAGATAATTTGGTATTTTACTGGCTTTATTATGGTCAGACTGAATGCAAAGGACTCTTGTCTGGAGAAGGAATCGGTGTCTGCCAAAGCTCCTCCAGCTCCTTAAATAAAAACAGCAATGACAGCAAAGAGCAGCTTCCCTGGGAGCACAGGGACTCTGGGAGCCTCCACTTCATGCTGTGCACTGGGCGGGTGGATTAGGGGGATCTTGCAGCATTATCACCACGGATCAGCTCTCACCCTAACGAGTGTAACAGGATTACCCTGCACACTGGCACTTTGTCCCTCAGCCCTGCTCTGCTGCTCCTGGGCAGAGTGTGGGGATGGACAGGGAGGATGTGAGTGCAGAGTGACACCCTTTTCCCCCCTCTCAGCAGAAGCATTAGCTCAGTGTGTTGTGTGAAATGGAAGAATTGTTCAGCAACTTCCAGCTTAGATATGAAAAAAAAGCTAAAGCCTCCAGCTGTGCTGGTCAAGATGCAGCAGGGGCCAGAGGGGTGTTGTCCTCCACGTAGCTGGCTTTGCACTATGTCTGTGCCCCTGGAGGAGGTGAGCTCAGATGTGGTTTGTGTTAGATTAGTTTCCTTCAGCCATGAGTGAACCTCAGTGTGGGCCAGCCCTGAGCCAAAATCCATGGATGCTGATATTGGCTGCAGCCTGTTCCTGCCCTTCTGAAGAGGGAATGTCAAAGGATGGAGCACTCAGTGGAGCTGAGCAGAATGAGAGGCAGTGTGCAGAAAGCAGCGCACAAGAAGTTCTACCTAAATATGAGGAAGAACTTTTTTACTATGTGGGTCACCAAACACTGAACAGGCTGCCCAGAGAGGGTGTGAAGTGTTTCTCACTGGAGATATTCCAGAACCATCTGCATGCAATCCTGTGCCTTGAGTTTCAGCAGGGAGGTTGTACCAGAGGACCCTGCCAGTGGTCTCTTCCAACCTGAACCGTTCTGTGATTCTTTGAATAATGTGTTTTCAGAGCCTCTTGCTGAGCTGTGGTGTTACATTTTCTGGCTTATGCAGAGGTTTCCCTTTCCCTGGAAGGGGAAATACACACTCTGGAAGTACAATGTTGGACCTCTAGAGCTGGGTACCAGGATCTGCCCTCACTTAAACTGAGTGAGAAGCAATCCTTCCTTTTGCTATAACAACTGAAAATTTGCCATGAATTATCCAACCTAATTTGTGGTTTATGAATCCAAAGAAAGAGTCAGGACTGTCCATAGGCAGGGTGTGGGGTGGTGGCTGTGGAAGCAGGATGCTTGTCATGGCAGTTCATAGATCCTGATTCATTTGTGCTGCTCAGAGGCGTGTGCAGGACCCGTGGAAATTGCATCCAGCTTCAGGTATGGTTATTTGTCAAACTTGGTTACTTTGGTTGACTTTGGCTTTAAGCTCAGCTTGAATCCTAATCTGCAGCAATGTTGAGCAGATAACTCTGTCTTGGAACACACAGGATTTAGTGTCTCTGAACAAAAGCACTGTTGTTTGGGCTTCTGATGGTTTGGTTTATTTTAGTGACATGCTGAAATCTGCGCTTTAGAAAACACACCGTGAAGAGCAGTTAGGGGTATGGGAACTTTCATTCCTGCCACTCCAGGGACTGACTTTATCATATGCTTGTTCCATGGGAATTAGCCAGGCTCAGCATCCTCCCTGGCTCAGCATCCTGTCCAGGGAGAATGGGGACAGACTGAAAATAATGGAATAGTTCAGGAGGCCAAAGGAGGAGAGTGGATGCTGATGGGGAGAGGGTAAAAGCTCCTGAGAAATCTGCAAGAGCACAGCAGGTTCTGCTATGGTTATTTGGAATCCCCACTAGTTGTTCGTTTGTGGTCCTAAACCATCTGTCACGAGGTGATGGAGTCACTCTTCCAGCAGACTGCAATTCTCAGCCAATCCCATGCTGAGAGCCTTCCTATCCAATTTCTAAAACTCTACCAAAAGGGTATAGATATCCCTGGAAAATTTGTGGTAAGCTGATCCTGACTGGACCCCATGAAGGGCAGGTACCCACAGTCTCTGTGCTGTGGGTGGCTTTCCCCAGAGTCCCCCCTCTCTCCTGCCCTGGGTCTCCTCACCAGCTGGTGCCACCACTTGCCCTCACACTTACTGAAATAAACCTCCCAATAAACCTCCCAATAAAGCCTCAAGCACTGGCTGTAGCTGCTAAAACTCCAGGACTGGAGTCGATAAAATCAATATTTCTGCAGGTTGATAGAGTTTCCCCTTCCGACACCAAACTGACAGAGCAGTAAACACGCCAGCAGACAAAATAAACCCTCCTGCACCACAGGAAAGGGGTCCAGCACCCAGCACCCCCAGCCATCAATACAGAGAGAGGCATTTGGGCTGTTGGATGCCAACCTCTGTAGGAGGTTTTTCTTTACTTGCTCTAATTTCTGTGGCAGGAGCTGAGTGTGAGCCTATGCCCCAAGACTCCCAGCTCTGCTTGGCAAGCACTTTGAGATGTCTCTCATTTGCAGAGCATATATTTGTTATGTAATAAGCACCAGGAATTAATGATCCACAGCACGGCTGGGGAAACTTGCGTACTAAGCACCCAAGGAAAAAATAACTTTTCTTTTTTTAAAACCACTGATGGAGCCATTAGGACCTGTGTTTTCTTGCACCGAGACCGCCCCAGCCCCCAGGCATGGCTGAGTCTGAGCAGAGACCAGCGCCACCATCTCTCTCCCAACTCTTTCCCTTTGGAGAAGCAATGTTCCTGCTGCTCCCGTTATGAATCATGAGGTTAGCAGCTTTTGACAGATCATAAATCAGTGCTTCGAAGTCGCTAGGACAAATCCCAGGACATTTAATCTTTAATATTAGACGCGTTTGAGGCAGTGAATATTTCATGAAGGTGCTGTTGCATTTTAGCACATCATTAGCCATCTTTTTTCCCCCCTCTTTCCTTTCTTTGCCGCCTTTCCCTTTCCAGGCATCTCTTCCTTAAAAATATCAGCAATTGAATCCCCTTCTTGTTCCTGCTTACAATAAAGCTCTTTACTGTAATCCCTGTGAGGCATTTTAAGAACTTGCCTAGGATCCCAATGAGCACCAGGGTACCTGCCAGTCTGCACTGACATCGTGATGGGGGTACCCCCCTCCCAACAACCTCCCCATGTCCCACCCCTCCAGTGTTTACAGCTCAGCCTGCTGCACTGCCAGGCACAACGGGGAGAAGAGGGGAGGGGGGAATAAACATTGGCAGCAGCTTGTAGCAGAAACTCCACGTGCAAATCCAATTAATCTTTTGATTTTGCTGTTTCTTGCTCCAGGTTATGTATTTCTACCAAACACTGAATCAATTTGGGCCAAGCACGCTCGGGTTTCTGGTGCAGTAAATGTCTTCTGCTTTCAGAAGGGTGTAACAGGGGGAGGCAGCGCCCAGAGAGTGGAGGGGAGCAGGGCTGAGAGCCCCTTTGTTGTGGGACAGGGGCATAGAGTGGGCACTGCCTATGAAGGAAAGAGATTGGGGGGGTTTCTGCATCCTTCTCTGGAAGTTTGGGAGATGTTCTTGGGGGCCATTGAGCAGAGGTTTTCTGAGCCTGGAGAGCTGCAGGGCTGCATAGGAACACTGGTTAAGGGCAGATGTTTTGCATTATAAAACCTCATCCCCAGCAACTGTGGGTGCTGTATCATGTAATCCCTAACTCCCTCCCTGGGAATAACTACAGATTTCTTGCAGGTTTCCACATTTCCTCATCTCTTCCTCCAGACCTCCTGGAGGTTTCTGGAGTCCAGATTGCTGCAGATCCACAGTAGGGACCAGGAGTGTCTGTGGACACACAGATATGGGCAGCAGGGGAAGAGGGTCCAACCCCATAGTTGCTCATGTGCCTCTGGGCTGGAAAGTTCTAATCCCTCCCTCTTCTCTTTTAGGAGAGTGCAGCTGCCATGAAGGGTATGCTCCAGACCCTGTCCATCGCCACTTGTGTGTGCGCAGTGACTGGGGACACAGCGAAGGGTGAGTGGGGACAGTGGTTTGATTTACCTTTCCCACCTTAGTGAGGAGCCTGGTTCTCCTCCCCTCAGGTGATCACAGGCACCTATGCTGCCTAGTGACATGCTCAGCTGCTCTTCCCCTCTGTCTCCTCCCAGGCCATGGCCCTACACGACGCTCGAGAGGGGATATGACTTGGTCACAGGAGAGCAGGCACCAGAGAAGATACTCAGGTGAGTCAGAGCAGGGTTCAGCTTGGACTTTTGGGAGGGGAAGAGCCATGGGGACATCCCAGAGGATGCAACCTCTTGGTTGCATCAATTCCTGTGGACATTTTGTTCCTAAATGACACGTTTGCCCTTGTTCCAGGTCTACCTATAGTTTGGGTCAAGGGCTGTGGCTGCCAGTCAGTAAGAGCTTTGTGGTGCCCCCTGTGGAACTTTCCATCAATCCTCTTGCCAGCTGCAAGACAGATGTTCTGGTGACAGAAGATCCAGCAGATGTCAGGTAGGATGCATATTTCTCTTTTCCTCATGCTTGAGTGACTACACTGCTCTTTAAATTGTTATTGAGGATGCAGTAATTTCTATGATGATAGGTTTGATTAATACTCTTCCAATAAGATATCTGATTTGATGGCTCTCCAGGCTCTTTGGTCTGATGGATCTAGGCCAGGCCTTACTGTGTAACTCTGAAGTCTGCCAGTGCAGACAGGTGAACTGGTAGGAAAAGGCAATTTTAAAGTGACTTAAATGTAATGTTAGATTGCAGTGTTTAAATGGATGCATTTAGTGGGATGGAGGTGCTGTCATTTTTCTGAAACTCATACGTATATCACATCCACCTGGCCCTTCATATCTGCCAGGATGCTTATGAATGGTGAAAGGCTGTGTTGCTCATCCAATTACTATGTAATTAGAGGGTTTTTTTCCTTTGTGGAATTGAGTAAATGCCTGGCTATTTCTCTGGCTCCCCCATTTTGGCCAGTTTGTGTTTTAACCAGATGTCCTTGGACTTGTGACAGTCTAGTTCCAAAGTGGGACCTAAGAGAAGGCGTTGCAGGAGGAGAACTACCCTGGTGAAAGGAGAGTCTGTTTGCTGGAAGACCAAGCTGAATGTGGGTAAAAAGTGTTCTGGAGAAGGGTCCTCCTTGATCTGGTTTACAAGGGCTTAACTGTAAATTTTAAGGGTTTAATTCTGAAGGTATTTAGTGTAAATTTCCCTTTCTCTCATTAAATTAAGATTGAGTATGTGACTATTGGGTGTTCGGGAGACTCCATGTTCCCTCCCTCCTTTCTTCCCTTCCTTTTCCCATTGACTCTGGGCACAGTTTCCTGACTTGAAAATTCTCTCCTGCCTTGTGAATCATCTTCCTGGACACCAGCAGGATCTTTGTGTCCCCCAACCCCTTCTGTCTTGTCTTTTCCAAGAGCAGTGGGTTGATGGAATTCCATTCCATGGTTGAAGCAAGTGCCTACAAAAGTTGTGGCAGAGCCAGGACTGGCATCCAAGAGGTCCTCACTTCCAAGTGTGTGTTTTTGTTGCTAATTAGTGCTTGTTCCCTTTCCTGCAAAAAGAGACCAATGGTACATATCTATCATGATTTGGCTCTCTTAAGAGTGTTGTTTTTCTTGTCTGCCACAATTTCTGATTTTTATTTCAGAAGAGGAGGGTTACTTTGCTGTGTGTTAACGTTTTCCAAGCCAAAATGCCAAGAGAACATTATTTCTTTCTTGCCTCCTCACGTCTTCATTAAAAGTACCTTAGTGAAGGTAGAGGCTCAGAAGCTTGTTTTCTGCTCCAGTGCAGTAATTGTCTCTGGGCACTGATCCTCATGGAAGGGTCTCTGTTGGGATGGATGAAAGCCAGGCAGGAGGAGGGGAGGTTCTGGTATTGAGGTTGTTGCCTTCTCCCCTCATAAATGGAACCTCAACTGAAAATTCCAGGTATAAATATTGGAGTGACTCAGGTAGAATAAGGGAGGCGAGTTCACAGTGCTTGTATCTTATACACAGGAGTTGCTGAATTATTAAAACTTTAATAAATGTAATAATAAATATTTGATGTTGAATTATGGAAGGTTTCACAGATACAGTGAGAGGTGGAAAGTGATCTAATATTTCTGCATTAGAACTTAAACACTTCTCAAAAGAGAAGCTGCAAGCTTGGGATCCTGAGCACCTCGGGGAACGTGGAAACCAAGGTGATACCTCCTAAGTGGAGTGGGATGGTGTGGAGGAACTAATGCTGGAGCTGCTCAGACCCACTGCAGGTGGTGAGCAGGGATGTTGTTGTGTTTGGTGCTCATGGGCATCACCTTGGCCTGTCTCTGAGAACTTCCTCTGAGGTTCTTGGGTGCTCTCACTCAATGAGAAAGGTACTTTTGGAGCTCCTTATCTTGCAGAATCTCTGCTTTGTCTCTATGGACTGACTCAAGCATTGACAGCTTCTCCAAGGAGCAGTAATGCAGCAGTTTTGGTGGTTCAGATGTTCAGGTGATGACCCATCACGTCAGGCCAACCATCAGAGGTGGACACGTGGTGTCCATGGTGTAAGTGTTCAAACACAACCATCCCTCTGCACAGGGGGGACCTGTTCCCTGGCTGTGGGACTGTGGTAGTGCTGCTGTCACTCCATGCTGGGAGCTCCTGCAGGTGAATCACAGAATCATCAGAGTTGGAGAAGACATCCAAGATCATCAAGTCCAACCTTTGACAAATCACCACCTTGTCAACTAAACCGTAGCACTAAGTGCCATGTCCAGCCATTTCTTGAACACCTCCAGGAATGGTGACTCCACCACCTCTGTGAGCAGCCCGTTACATTGTTTAATTACCCTTTCAGTTAAGAAATTAATCCTGAATTTCCTGACACTGCACTGCTTGGGCTTTAATACAGTCACATCTCCGTACCATGGGGCAGACCCTGGGCTGTGTTACATCACCTGCAACATGGCCATGTCTCAGCACCTGGAGTGCAGTGTTTTCTGTCTTGTAACACTGTGATGGTGGCTCAGTCCTGTGTTTCTTCTGTGTCTTTAATAAGGAGCATGCTGAATTCCTGCAGACCTTTCATTAGTCTGACACCTTTGGCTCTGGGGTCGCTTGTCTTGAAGAGTTTAATGGAAGGAAATTGCAGCAAGCCTGGTTAGGAGAAAACAAGTAATGAAGTCTTTACAACTCAGAGGGTTAAAAGTTCAAATGTGGCCCTGTGTTTTTATGAAGATGCTTGAGACGGCAGAGGGACTGGTGGGGCTTGGCCTTTCAGCAGCTCTCTGGGGAAATGCTGACTCCAGTGCTGTTCTCTGTGTGTTTCAGTGCTGAACAGTGCAACAATCTGTGTTTTGGTGGATGGGGATGAAGGGCTCAAGCCTCCTTTCACTGCTGCAGCCAAGTCATTAGAGAAACTTCCTACAGACAGGAGCCAACAGGCTTCATGGAAGCATCCCACTGGGGATGCTCCTACGTGTTCCAAGGCGTGAGAGAGGGCAGGACTTAGTGTGCAGAGCTCAGTGTTGGAGGTTTTAGGATGGTGTATCATACATTAAGCATGAGAGTATGTAGAGTTAATGAAACTTGGATATATAATTTATCAGTAACCATATTGAGCATCCCCTCCACAAAACAGAGTCTGATCCTCTGCAGGACAGTCACATGATTGTAGCAGCCACGCTGATGGTGACATCTTTGTTCAGGCTGTCCCTGTGGCAAATCCCCTTCCAGGGCAAGAAATATCTCACAGTCCCACCTTACCTTGCTTGTTTTCACAACCTTTCTTTGTTTCCCTCTCTCCATTGCTCCCACCCCTCTCTCTTACCTGCATTTCTCCCATAACCTGGTGTTGAACACAGTAGTCTATAATATTTTTTAATACAAATTACTATTAGGTGTTTCCTGATCGCCTTCCCTCGACACCCTGCCATCTCTGTTTGGCCCCTGGGGAGATACAGCTTGTCCTGTGGTACCAGGAATTGCTCTAATTGTGGCAGCTTGTGGGGAGGACCCACATCCAAGGCCCCAGAACCCTGTGGGGGATAATGAAAGCATCCCTGCAGGGAATAGTAAAAGCATCCCTTGGGGTGCAACTGGTCGTGGGGGGACCAAGAAGAAAGCTAACCCAAGGGGCAGAGCATGGCATTGGCGAGCACCTGGTGGTCCTGGTTCACTGTGCCACCCACTCTGCAGAAAAGTTGATAATTTCGGGTGAGCAGCTGTAAATCAGAGGCACGAGCCTCAGCTGCTGCCTGACATGACATATAGCTCTATCGTTATGGCAACCATAGAAACAAATAAAAGCCTTGCCTTTGCTTGACAAGCCTTTGAGATGTCCTGATGGAGAGACAAGTGTTCAGCAGCAGAATGAATTCTCTTGAACTCGCTGTCGATTCATCTTCATTTTGCTCCCAAGTGATCCCCTTTGCTCTGAATTCTTTGGCAAAGTACAGTCAACTGGATTTTTTTTTTTTTATTTGTTTGTTATTTTATTTTCAGTTCTCTTGGAGGCAGAGTGCTTTGCTCTCCAGCTCTGTGCCCACATTCCTCCTGTCTTGTTTCAAGGATGGGAGTGGGGTTTTTGCTCCCTACTTGTGGCATTCACTGGTTCAGCCCTGCTGTGTCCTTGTGACACCACTGCTGCCCCAGTCTTACAGGAGTTTTGCAGTGATATTTTGCAGGAGTTTTGCAGCGATGTGGCCACTTGTGATTTTACAAGTCAGTGGTGATCACTGTGGTGTGAGGCTCCCTGGGAGCGAAGGAGGGATGAAAAGTGAAGTGGATGAGAAAGGCAAAGCGAATCTGGGCCGCCAGGAGAATGGAAACAGCTTTGCTGTGGCCATGCTGTCACAGCACTAAAGCTCATCTGCCAGTGCCTTAACATCCTGACTGACCTGCAGGAGCACAGGGCAGTGACTACAGCTGCACTGAGCATCCCTGAAGGTTAGGGGCTTGGCTGGACCTGTCCCCATGGGATGCATGCTTGTGTGATATGGCATGCAGAAGGCACCTGCCAGCTTTTCTTGACATTTGTGCAGGAGATGCCATGGTAACTTAGTATTTTTTCCTCTGCTTTTTTCTCTCCTGGAATGGAGCAGTTTGTGATTTCTGGATGCTCGATGCTGCAGAAACCCTCAGACAGAAAGTCAGGGGAGAGGGGATGCCACTTTTTCAGGCTGTTCCTGAGGAGGGGACTCACAGAGCTGCCTGCACAGCCTTCTGCTCCGTTGGTGCCAATAAAGAGATGTGAGTGGCTGGCAGTCGATGCCCGTGATGAATGGACAGCTTTGTGTGATGGAGCAAATTGATCATTGCATCACCAGGCACAACTTACTCATTTCTGCAGAGAGGGCAATTCATTACTGTGCACGTCACAGGCACACCATCATCCCCACAGATAACATCCCTGGGCTCTGGCCTGGGCTTCTTATCACCTCGAGATGCTGTCACCTCAAAAAGTGGTGGAGAAGCAGCTGGCAGTGCTTTTGGCCTCATCCTCTGGAGAGAAGGGACAGACACTGCACAGGGAGGCCGGCACCAGCCTTTGCCCTGCAGCTGTCATCTTAGCTTTGTTCTGGCTGCTTACCAGGATTTTTCCTCTTCCCTGACTCCCACTGTGATTTATGAGAGCAGGTTAGAAGAGTCAGGTATGTCTTGCTTTGATACAGGGTGACTAAATGGAGACGTAACCTTGCGGCAGCCACGGAAGGGTGTGAGCAGCAAAATGAGAGGGGAATTAGGGAAATGGTGCAATGGGAAAAGAGGAAGGGGAAAAACTGAAAAACGGAGCTGAAATCACCCAGGAAATATCTAGGATAGGACAGAATTAAAGTGTGGATCGCTCAGGACCCCTGGGAGTGTGCAGGGCTATCACCAGCCATGGCATCTTGCATGCTCAGAATCCAAGGAACATTTCAGCCCTTCCTCTTCCTGGGCTTTTAGTAACTCCTGCAACAGTAGTGCTGATCCTTACTCTCTGCTCTGTTGTGTGAACCTGCTGCGTTTTTGAGGTCTTAATGCTGAGCTGTAAAGCTGTACAGAACACAGTCAAACGTCTTAGGGACAGGGGATGTAAATTTGGACCTGGCTCATAGGCAAATCCATCACAGGAAGCACCAGCAACAGCTGGTTTGGCAAGTTTGGCAGCAGAGCGATTGCTGTTTCTCTTGTCTGTGGTGCTGCAGAGCCCAGGAGGAAAAAACAACCCAATGAGTGAACAGATTTTGTTTATATGTTTATTGAGACAATTAAAAATACCCAACACCCGCCAAATATGCAAATGCTGTCTCACACCGAGAATGATTCCCTTTGATGTATCTGGGATCTCCCATCACAGAGTAAGGCTTGGCACTGGACTTTGTAGCTGCTCCATATTCCAGATCTGCTGCTGTAGCTGTGTGTCCATCCATCCAGTTGCCTGGAGCAGGATCCTGCCAGTGCTGAGACAAGCAGCAAGTACCAAGAGTCTGGAGGGGAGGCAGGGCTCTAACACACTATGCTGCTGTACATGCTTAGCAGAAAGGGTGTTGTGAGGTGACGAAATCAGACCTTGGGCTCCTTTGATGAAAGGTGTTCTTCCATCCCTGTTTGATGGTGTTATTTGTTTTATGTCGCTGCCTTTGGTTCCTGTTAAACATCAGCTGGAGTGTGCTTTGTAGCTGCCTGTTCAAAGTGCAGCCCCTTGGCCTCTGTGTTTATACAGTCTCTCTGTACTGTTTTTCCTGAATTACAATTTTCCCCCCTATTTGTATTTTATTACCTTTGTGTGCATCTCCTGGCTGGGAAGGGGACTAGAAGATTTGCAGGAAGAAGGACCAGGTGGTTCATCCCCTGGTCCAGATGTGGCGCTGGGAGAATGGGGATCTGTGCCATGGGGGTCCAGGCTTGGAGCAGGAGAGGGACAGCAGAGGAACCAGGACAGTGGCAGCAGCAGGAGGGACAGGATTTCCTGGGCAGCTGAGGAGGATGCTCGGAGTTCCTGCCCTCTTTCTCAGAGCTGATAAATCTCAGCGATTTATCCTTAAGACTCTGAGATGCTCCAGGGCAGGATGGGATGATGGCCCCAGTCCTATCTGGATGCACAGCTGTTCAGCTGTGAGGATAAAGCCCCAGGAGAGGCATTGACATTGGGAAATATCTTTTCTTCAGCTATTTCTTAATGCAACTTCGTGTAAAGAACTGGCACCTACACCAACCAACCAGTTCTGATGAGATTTCAGTTGCCTAAAAGTTGCTTGATGTGGATGAGGTCTGCTTCCCCTTTCTCTTTTATTTTCCTTCTGTAACCACTGTTGGATCACTTCAGCCAAAGGACAAAACTAATAAAATGCACTGGAGCCGAAATGTTCCTGGGAGTGTGCCAGGGATCTGCGACAGGCTCCACAGCCGGGGAGGAAAAGCCGTCTCAGCGGAGACGACAGGAATGGAGAGGGACACAAACAGCAGAGCTTTGTCCTTTTCCTTTAAGGGCACCATGAGAAGACACTGTCCCTCACAGAATTGGAAAAGGACTCTTGGAAAGTGCATCTCACTGGGAGCTCAGGGAGAGTTTACAGACTCCTTTTTTCCTGGTAAAACCAAGATATGCTACACCATAGAAAACAGACCTCTAGGTTTATCCTTATGGGGTTCTTTTTTAATTGCTAAAGGGAAGTGAGGGGATGCACATGTTGCTGCAGAGGAGCAGAGGAGCCCAAACCCTAACCTTTTTCTCACCATGAAGGGATGAAGGACAGGAGCTGGTGCAAACCAGAAAAAATTGAGGGGCAAAGCTCCTGTTCAGCTTTCACCCAGTACAGTCAGTGCCCTGCGTCACACTGGCTGCCAAACCTGGCAGTGTGGGCAGCTGGGGCCGGGCATGGGGGCAGCCATGGGCACAGCCTGTGAACCAGGATGGCTGTGCTCAATGAAGACAAGTGAAGTTAATTAGTTTCAGCTCCTGCTCCTCGGCAGCAGGAGCCAGGGTGATGTTTCCATCAGTTCCAGTGGACTTGGTACAGTGCCCCACTGCCATGGCTGCTGCCTCTGAGGGATTTGCTCTGCTTTGGGATGTCACCCCAGCTCTTGGGGTGATTTATTAGGAAAATAATGCCCTTTGTGCCCTTCGTGTAGCACTTTCCAGGCATCTCAGAGTAACTTTGCTTGTGCTGTGCTGATCATCCTCATTCAACACAGTTTTCAGATGCAAGAGAGATGCTCTCTCTGGCACTCTTACCTCCAGGCAAAAAGCAAAACCAGCTCAAAATGAGGTTAGAACCTCCAAAAAACTCAGTACATGGTTTACAGGCAATGTCAGTGTTGTACAGAGCAGGGATGGTATGTCCTGTATGGCTTTGCCCACTGGCTCAGAAAACCTTTCCATACTTTGTCAAGTCTGGATCAGATGGAAAATCTGCTGCCCTTTGCCTCTGCTTAGCCCAGGTTTTTGATTGTTGCCCCTTTTGGTCTGTGCATTTGCTGCTTAGTTTCTCCTTTTCTGATTTAGATGTAGTAAGTACCCATCAGGGCATTTCCAAGGTGGGTTGCTGGCTACAGAGCCAAAAGCAAAATCTTTCTTCACATTTTCCTGCTGCATGTCTGTGAATCCCAGTGATCTGGGGGGTGGTGATACTTTCCTGGTGTCGGAGTTTGTTAAGCAGAATATTGTTTTAAGGAACTAAATCAAAGAGCAATATGAAGCTGGAGAGGCTTGGAAGGAGGGCTGGGGAGTGAGCAGGGGGAAAATATCATCAAGAAAATTAAGCAAAGCCTTGTAAAAAAATAATCCCATCTTGGGAATTGCCCTGCTTTCACTGCCTGAAGAATTACTGTGCCATAATCAATTCAGCTCCAGACATTTCCTGCGGTGTTTTTGATATTATGAGATGCTGTTGACTGCTACCAAATGCCTTTTATCATAAGGCAGATGGGTGAAGTTGGGGACCCGCTGCCGCACTGTGCTGCAGGCTGTGCCATGCTTGGGGCTGGACTGCAGCAGTGGTGACCCAAGTGGAGGCAGGAATGGCAGTGCTGGGAAAGGAGGATGGAATTGGGGGTTTTGATGGACCACAAAGTCTGTATGTAGTCCATCCAGTGCTGGTTTCACCTCCAGAAGAGGAAACAAAAGTGGCTGGTATGGAGCAGCTCTGGAGGGGAGGTATGCAGGGGTGAAGAGCCCCCAGTTGCCCTGGTCCCAGATGCCACACAGCCAGGTAGCTCAGTGCAAACTGATGTTGGTTTACCTTACGTGTAAGACAGAGCTGTCCCGGGCTGGGGTAATGTCCTCCAGTGCTGCTCTCCCTCCTGACCAGCAGCTCTGCCAGTCGCTGTCCCCTTGTCACTGCCTCTCCATGTCCATCCCAGCCTTGTTGTGCTGCCGGGCTCCCTCTCAGCAGTGCAGAACCCAGGAGCACACAATTAAACCCCAGCTAATACTTCCCTGCTACTGCGGAGGGCTTAAAGTGACAGAAATGAAGCAGCTGAGCATTAAGGCAGGATGCTGTGTAAATATGCACTGAGCTTTCGCAGTGAGAAGTCTCTTTATTCAGTTCAGTCCACATTTCCTTTCTTTTATTTTTTCAAATCAGTGTGTATCAAATACAGGCAGGCCAGAGGTGGAGATGCTGGCTCTGGATTGTGGATGCTCTGGACTTGGACCCAGACTGGAGCTATAGCTGAGTAGTTTATTAAAGGTTAATGATAGCGTTGTGTGTGGTTTATTAAAAGGCTCCTCAGCTGATAGAATTGCAGAATCATAGAGTGTTTTGGGAAGGAACCTTAAGCATGATCTTTTCCAACCCCCCTGCCCATGGTGACTCACATTCCCCCTTCCTGCAGGGACTGTTGTTCACACTGGTTATCATCCTGCATCTTTCTCCCTGAAGGAAAGGAAAGCTGGTAGAGGCAGGGGATGGCACTGTGTTTGAACCAGGGAGTCAGCACTGGGTGTTTTGGGAGTCCTGGCTGCTTTTCTCCCTTACAGGAACTTCTCGAGGGTGTAATATAGGAGTGGATCATCCATACCTGATGTGAGTGTAGCCAAATCCAAGCCTGCCCTTCCCACCCTCTTGTGTGGACAGTGGGAGCTGTTTCCAGAGGCAGGAGCACTCCTGGGTTTGTGCTTGTTTTGACTCTGTGCCAGACCAGTGGGATGAGATGGTTTTTCTGGGGGTGTGAAAGCCATACTTTGTGCCTGTACATAGCTGATAAATGACACTGATAGAGGAGAAAGATTGACACCATTGACCTGAAGGGCTTTTCATGGCATCTCACTGGGAGCTTGGGGAGAATTAAAGACTCTCCTTTTCCTGGTAAAACTGGGATATACAGCATCACAGGCAGTTCATTATAAACGGAAACCTCCTCTTATCACAGAATCACAGAACACCAGGTTGGAAGAGGACCCCAAGGAATTATTGAAGCCTTCTTTATATAAAGGGAAAAAAAAATAAAAGCAGCTTTTAGTATGGAAAACTTCACTTCATTAAAAATAGTGCCTGGCTTTCTTATAAAGCACAAGTGGGCAGCAGATGGGCTTGGAAGCAACACGGGTGGCCAGGTGGGGGGGGCACTGCCTGTATTTGGGGAGCAGCCATGCTAATCTACTGCTTTCCAGGATGGAAAATAAACCACAGAAATTCCTTCTGTCTCCTCACCTGGCCTCAGACAGAGGCTAAGAAACAGGTGGAATTGAATGGGAATATGATGAGTAGTGCAGGGAGAAGCCCTGGATGTTGTGTGCCTTTTGGATTCATCAGCTGGGGCTTTGCAGGGAGCATGAAGAGAGATTTCCTGCTAAACATCTGGCTTCACAGTATTTTGGCAGCCTGCTCAGAAAGCCTGATGTGTGCTCAGGTTACAGGAAGATTTGGGGAGGCAGCAGCAGCTCTGATGTCCCTTTGCTGCAGGGATGGTGGTCCTGACTTCACCACTGCTTCCAGCATGGATGGGAGGATGTTCCTGTGGAGGATGGAGGTTGCCTTCCATCTATCCCTGTCCCTTGGTGTCATTCCTGTGCAGCTGTGGGTGATGGGGCATGCAGGACCTATCATGCCCTATCCTGCCTGGGTATGCCTGTTGCTGGGATTGATCCCTGTGGGGACGTGACAACCCTCTGCCCCACATCCATGAGCTGCACAAGGTGCTGTTGGCACCCAAGAGCTTCCTGAGCTTCCACCAACTTTAAGCCCTCCTTGCCTCACCCCATTCCAAGGTCTCTGGTCCCAGTGCAGAACCCCCTCTGCCCTCCACAGAGCCCCCTGAGAAAGAGGGGTCCCTGCCTTTTCCCAGTGACAAAATCAATACCAACGGCTTCCATTAATATTCTAGGAATGGCAGAGAAGATTGACTGCCTCATTAGCAGGCATCGTGTGAAACTCTGACAATAATTAACAACTCAACGGTCTTATTTGCTGGCCTATCACAGAAGTATTCAATCAAAAATGTAATTTGCTCGACGCTCCCATTTACCATAAAGAGAATATTCCTTCAAAGTTTTAAATAGACTAATTAAGAGGGAAGAAATACAGGGAAAAAAATTATTAACAGTATAGTTTTAATGGGAAATTACTGGAGCGTATTAATAATGCAATAACCATTTTTAACAGCTGTCTGTCAGTTTGTGGGCCGGGGTAATTAAATTAGTCACTAAAGGGTTAGTCAAATTAGGTGTTAGAGAGCAGCACTGGGGCTAACGAAGGTGTATCAGGCACGATGCTCTGGCACAAGGAGGATGGTGAGATGCTGAAGAAGGGTGAGATGCTGACATTGAGGTCAGAGGTCCCTCGGAACCTTGCAGATGAGGGAACCCTTGGTCACCTGGGGCACAAACATCTTCCAGCTCCTCTCCTCAGTTTAGGGGAATCTGTTGTTCCAGGAGATATGAGGAGCAGGGCAGAGCTTCGCATTGGCAAAGGCTGAGTTGTCTCCAGGAAAATAATAAGAAAGAATCTTATCTGAGCATGAGCATGGCCCGGGGTGGCCTCTGTGACGTCTGCTTCAGCCTGATGCTGCTCAGGTTTTTAATCTCTTTCCCAGAGCCAGAAGGCATCTATGCAGGGGATTTTTGGCAATTTCTTTCAAGGCTTTTATATTCTGCAGGTTTCAGGCTTGTGTTCCTCCTTCCTCCACCCCTTCGCCCCTTTTGAAATGAATTGCAGTTAATTTTGGATGTTGTTGAGCCTGGAAACACATCTTTCTTGCTGCCAGCCTATTAAAAAATATATTTACAGTTCCATAAAGCAAAACCAGCTGCCAAGGTAATGTCCTGCTGGCTCCCCTCTGTTCCAGGCAGAGAGTAAGAATTTGAAGATGTACCTGCTTCCGTGATCACAGTGAGGGTTTTAAGACCAATGGAGAGATTTTTGCCTGAGAAAATCATTGTGTCCAGCTTGGGGAGGTGTTGGAGGGAAGCAGAGTGCCCAAGAAACCCGGAGTGCTTGAGTTCCCAGCCAGGGGATGCTGCTGCAATTCCTTTCCTTGTCCACTGCATCAGTCAGGGTGGGGATATGGGCTTTTGGGTCTGAGTGGGAAAGGATTACTCCCTCCAATGTGTTTTTTAGGGATTTCAGCCATTTTCTTAATTTTGTATTGAAATAGAACATTTTCCATGGTCTGTGTGGAAAAACAAATGGACACAAAGCAGTAACCAAATTCTAGAGGACAACCCTCAAGAGGTACCAAAGAATGTGGTGCTTGCTGTGTTGAGAGGTCGTAGAGGTCTCTGAAACCATGACCTACATTATGCAGAGCAAGGACATAAATTTTATTTTATTGGCTGAATGTTTGGGCTTTTCTGGGCAACTTTCTTACTCTGATTTTACATTTTCTTGCTCTCAGGGTCTGTAAGTGATAGAGGGGATGGCAAAGCCTGTGTGTTTCCCTCGGAGGTTTCAATTTTCATGAATCAGTGGGAGAGTTTTTTCTGTGATTCTTTCTTCCATCATCCCCATTTGAATTTAACTGCAGAGACACCCTGATCTGCCTGAAGTGCTTTGGGCTTTCTGCTGCTTTTTTTTCTATCATTAAGAGAGATAGAGAGCTTGCAATTGCTTTAACTAGGTGATACTGGGAGAAAATGAGCCCCACATGGCATGTGGGAGTCAAATTACCCCATGGAAGCAGCTCTGATTCAGCTGTTGGCTCATCAAGAGGAGAATCCCAGAAGAAGGGAAATGGCAAAACCCATAAAACCCACCAAAACACCTCAATACCTCAACAACTGCAAAAAAAACCCTGTGCCTACCCTTACTGCAGCCCAGGTGGGCACTCAGGCGAAGGCTGGCCCTCCTCTTTCTGCACATGATGGAGAATTACAAGCCATATAGATTATTTTAATGGTCGTATTACCTCCAACTGTGCCTCCACCATCTGTTCTTCCCCAATTACAGATGCAAAAACCCAGCATGTTTCCCCATTCGGGCTGTAGAGGATGAAATACAAGCATTGTAAAAGGGTGTATATTCTTCCAACAATGTAGTTGGCACCTGTGATGTTTTGCTTATGCTCCTGCCCTGTGTTAGTTGGAATGTTCAGCCTGGTCCCTCTGCTCCACATCCCAGCCCATTCCCAGCTCCACAGTGGCAGAGGGAGCTGTTAATAAAAGGAAGAATCTGGTTTGCTACATGATTTGTCTAAGCTGTGTGGGGCAGCTGAATTATTAACACTGACCAAGCCTCTAAGTGCTACAAAACTTGACGAGAACCTCTTACCTCCGGCGCAGCGATAAACAGGATTGAGGCACGGTGGGAGGGAGGGAATTAAGATAGGACATCAAAGGCTGGATTCCGTCAAGTAAATCATGCCATTGCTCCAGTAAAAGAGCCCCTAAATGTTTTATTAGGGATTTTCAACAACTACCAAAATTAAGATGGAAGGGATGAATTATTAAAAAATAGATTAACTAAACCAGCCGCTGAATTAAACATGAAAGGTGCCTATCGGGAGCAACACAGCCACCGTGTGCTGCAGGCGTCTGAGTCCTTCAGCCAGGCATGCTGGAGGGGCCGGGAGAGGGAGAGAAGCAGTGCTGGGGGGTTGGAGAACCACAAGCTGCTCCTCCAGGTTAGGATTGCATGGCCAGGGCACAGAGAGACTGGTGCAGGATTGGGAAAATGAGTGCCAGGTGCTGCAGAGACCTCAAAGGAGGGGTTTCTGCCTAAGGCTGAAGAGATGCAATGGGGAGCAAAGGACATAGTGTTGACCCTCTGTTAAATAATGCAGGAAGCATAGGTAGAAAAAAGGTGTCTGAGGTATTTGAGCCTGGATCTGAACTTTCTTTTCCTACGTGCTAATCTGGTGTTACCAGCTCAAAATCATCCATGGCAGGATAGGGGCTGAGCTAGGGAATGGCTCAGGGGTTGTGGTGGGCACTGGGAATCTGTTCCACCAGGTTTGGTGCTCATGGCATTGAATAAGGGTCAGGAGGGTCAAAGATGCCTTGAAGGGGCGAAATGGGTGAGGAGGACTTTTATGGTCCCTCCCACCAACACACTTGGGAGAACAGGACATGATTTGGGTCTTGCCAGCAACTGGGCACAGCTGGAATGGGGTCTGTCCATGCCCCTCCATAGTTCAAGCATGTTGTTCTGCTGCTGTTGCTTCTTGTTCCAAACCTCTCCCACCAGTCAGATAGAGACAATATCTTTCTAAAGACAAATCCCTTCCTAAAGCAGCCGTGTGATTTGGTGTTTCTGTGCCCTTGCAGTATGACCTGTCCCAATATTGCCCATACAGGGTTACAGCAGCCTGTGAAAGTAATAGAGAGGTGAGAACTGGAGGTGAAGAGATGCTGTTGTCTGTGGTTTGTTTTATTCCAGCCCCCAGGAGGGTGGGAGCATCATTTCCAAGTGCGAAGCACAAAATGTGGTGAAATTTCTGTTTGTTCTCCCTTTCTTTCTTCTTCCCTAACGTGTTCAAAGCTCTCACTTGGAAGTCTACAGGCAGACCTCTGCGAATGCCAGCGGTAGTAGAGCTGCTGGGAGCAATTCACAGCGTCTGCAGCAGCGCTGCTGTAAGGGGCACTGATGGAATAAGTGGAGGCTTCATTCATAATAATAATAAACTGCTATTTTGCAGTTATACGCTGCTTTTAATCTTCACAACTCAAAGGAGTATTAATTAACTGTGCAGCACGGTGGGAGGCAGGTAGCTGTTGTTGTCCCTGTTTTACAGATGAGGGGGCTGGAGCATTGGCACTTCCTGCAGCCTGCCCACAGACAGACAGTATTTCACCATCCGAGTCTGCAGCTGATCCCAAAATGCCAACTCCTGCTCAGGGCTTTATTTCTGGAAATGCTCTCCTTTGGCAGGGCAGAGCCTCGGGAGTTTTGAGGTCATTTGCATTTCTTTACACCCAGTTTGGTTTTGGATGGATAGAGGTGAATATTGCTGAAATCAAATGTGAATCTTCTAATATGAATTAGTCAAAATGCCGAAAGCAAATTCCTTGCCCTCGAGCCAGAGACCAGGCAGCATTCCAGCTCTGCAGTGCTCCTTCCATCGGGAGAAAAACTTGGAGAAACATATTAAGCTCAGTCTTTGCTATGATCCTCACTTTTTGCTAATACCTCTGGAGAAACCTGTTTGGGTGAAAAGGTAAAAATACAACCACTGACTGTTTTCCTGTTCAGAAATTGACTGAAAAATCAATGTTTTGGCCCTTGTGTATGTGGTCAAAGGAGAGTTTTGCCTTGTATTTTGGGAGAGCATATGTTGGGGAGGCTTTGGGTAACCCTCACCTCTCCTTGCACATGACAGCTGGCCTCCAAGAGCCCCCTTGATGCTCATGGCTCCCCTCTCTACCTGGAGGCACCGGCTACCATGGACTCTGAGGGATGCTCCTGGTACCTGCCAGAACTTCATCCATTGCCCCCTGGTGGTTTGCAGGGTTCGTGAGGCCATGGAGGGACATGTCTCTGCATGGCTGTCTCTGAGGTCTTTCAGAGGAAGAAAATTGTATTTTGAACATCCTCCTCAGCCCCTCAAGGCAGACCTTGGATTAGCATGGAAGCTTTTCCATTTAGTCTTCTTAATTAAGACAGACACTAAAATAAAGTTGCTGAGTGAAGTATGATGGGCAGGAGAAGGAGGGTGATCCTGCAGTGTGCAAATGCTGCTCTTGTCTTTCTTTGTTACCCTTTTTTTCTCCTCTCATCAATCTCCTGTTGCTAAATGTGCAGCTGGAGAGAGGGTTCCCAGGCTAACTTCCCACTGATAGGTTCTGACAGATCTAATCAGGCAGGAATGGTGACGGCCACATCCTGCACTACTGTGAATTGTGGTTTAAACCTAATATCCTTCACCATGACACTGTGGCAACTGAAGCAAACCTGATGGCAGAGATCTGGTTGGCCTAGGGGAGGAATGCTCACATCCCATGGACACCTGCCTGCAGCTCCCATCATTGCCTGTGGGATCAGCCCCCAATGCATCCCTTGCAACCTCTGCCATCACAGCTCTTCTAAAGGCCTTTGATGTCTTTACCAAGTGGTGTTTTATGTGTGAGCTCAAGACCATCCTATCCCTCAGGAAGACCAATAATAGGCATCTCCTTCCTCTCCCTGGCATCTATTGCAAGTAGTTCCAGTGGTTCTAGGCTGGGACAGATTCGACTGTTTTAGGAATAATTTAGATCATCCCTAGTCCCTGAGGTTAATCTCTAATCATTAGATATCTGGTCTGTGGAGCTCAGGGCATGGATCAGTTCTTTTTCAGTCTTGACTGCCTTAGGGCAGGAGGATCATCTGTAAATGAGATAATTTCTCCTGGTGAGTTTGGAAGAGCCCAGAGTGACCAGTCCTGTGCATATCTCTGATTACTTTGGGGTGGGTGAACTGAATCCCATTCTTGACCTCTCTCAGACCTGGGGCAGGGTTTGTTTGGCCACTCCAGGACCAGCAGCAGTCAGGTCTGAGCACTGTGCAGGCTGTGAACCTGCTCCAATCAAATGCCATTGGCACCAGCAGATCCACAATCACAGGAATGCAATCCCCCATCATCTCATTTTAGGATTTGGGTCCAGGGTCCTGTTATAAGCACTTCAGACCCAGTCCCACAACACAGTCCCAAGCCTTGGTGGAGCCAGCACTATTGCTGCCTCCCAATGCTGAGCTCCCAAGTGAAACACTCCTGCATGAGATACATCATTCACCCTTCTTCAGCCTTTGTCTTTAACCCTCTCTCTTCCTCAAGTAAGTGATGATGTTCCCTGTTCCACGTCCAACTCCCCACTCAATTTATCTTGTTTATTGACCCAAGCAGAAAGTCAATGTTTTCTTCATCTGCCATTTGCTTTGATGGCAGCCAATTTGGTTCATCCGGAAGAAAAACGGATACAACAAAGTTCAGCCTCAGATTTTTCTCCCCTTTTTTTTTTTTTCTTTTTTTTTTCTTTTAATGCTGATTATCCTTTTTTTTCTGAACACACCTGGCCCTGGACACAGCTTGGCTGCTTTCACTATACGATATAGCTGCAGGCAAGGCTAAAAATGTGCAGCAATTACCCCACAAGCTGGAGAGCCAGGAGGAAGCCTGCGGGTCAGCTCATTACAGAGAGGTGATGCTTCAGCCAGGGCTGCCCGTGCCCTCCTGGTGAGGACTGTTTGTTTGGGAAATGTTGGCCGCTGGGGCTTTCATGTGCATTTGGAGCTCTGACTCTTTCTCAGAATTCCGAAGGCGATGCTTTGCAGCCATCACCTGGATCAGAGATGTTCAGGCACCGCACTGTGGGCTCCAGGGTCTTGTTTGTGCTGGGGCTGGGATGTGGAAAGGCGGGTTTGCTTCTCCCACGAGGTGTCTGGAACACTACAAATCAGGAAAGGTTCACTGAAGAGCGTTGAAGAACAAATGCAGGGCTATGTATAACCTCTGCCCCAAAGAGTTTGCAAGTTGGGGGCAGCTTTGAGGTCTGTCCAGACAGCACCTGCACTGCAGTGGAAAATCTTTGCAGGCAGAAGACAAACCCTCCAGGCTGTGTGGGTGCAGTTTGGGGTCATAGCCAAAGTGATTTTGGTGTGGTCCAGGCCTTCCCCAGCCACCAAGGCCCATTATTTCCCCTGTGCCAGCAGTGGTGTCTCTCTGATCCTGGGATGAGCTTGTTCAGGGATTTAAACCAGCAAAATCTCTTCTTTTTCTCCATGGCAGGAAATTCTTTGCTCTGAGATGCCCACACCTCCAGGCAGCGACGAGATGGGTCACCAATAAAGGCAGCAGCAGATCAGGGTATTCCTCAGCCTTGAGATGGTTTCCTCAGAAGGGCTCAGTGACTGATGTCCTACAGACAAGAGTGCTGCCCTGGTGACAAATCCAGCTGTACTCCAAGAAGCTGCTAATGGATGATGGGCATCTTGAAAAACAGAGTCAGCATTGGGTGTCTAGATAAGAGCCAAGTCCTTTTGAAAAACCTGCCCAAATGGATGGAAAATCCCTGTGCAAATCTCTCCCCAGGTGAAAAATTAATTGGATTCTAACTTCAAAGAGTACTCCTGGAAATGAGCTGTAAATAACCTGGTTGTGCCTCAGTTCCTCTGTCTGTGGACATTCACCTGGTTTTCTTGGAGCCAGTGAGTGTTGCTGATAGAAGGTGCTATATATAGCAGCAAAGCTATGCATATATGTATACATATGCATAAATACATCCCTAGTAAGTGACCCAGGTGTGTGATGTTTTCTAAAATGCAGCTCATGGGTTTGTTTCTCCAAAAAGCTCCAGTTTTGCTTCTCATGGGCTCTTACCCCTCCACTGTCAAACTGTAAACACTCTCATGACGTGGGATGCTTGCTCACCCCATGCCATGGCTAGGAGCAACATACCAGCTTCCCAGGTCGGGATCTGGTGACTCCTGTGATGCAGAGATGTTGGTGAAGGTCATCCAGGTGTCTGGCTCCCAAGGGGGTTCAGCTGGATAGAGCTTTATTGCAGAGCCTGGTGTTTGTGAGGCTCTTGAGCTGGTTTGGTCCTCAGGGCCTGGCTCCATCCTGCCTGCAGCCAGTGTCCCATCAGGATCTGCAGTCCCAACACTCATCCCTGCCTGTGTGGAGATGGCTGATCCCTGGCATCCACTTTCTGAGGGACTTGACACTGTCTGTTCCCAGCGGATCAATAGAACATCTGTGAAAAATCAGGGCATGGATATCTGATCCGGCAGCCCTGGATGTTTCCTATTTATCTAATCTAATTCTATCGGCATTTCTGATGTGTTTATCACCTTCACATCTTGGCACTTTATATGTGTATTGGAAATCCCCCAGTTGCTGGGCAATGAGAGGGGTCAAGTCTGGGCTGTGACTGGTCACAAGCTCTCTCAGTCTCTCTGAAAAGTCTACCTTTCTCCTGGTGACCCTCACGAATTTGCTCTGAAGTCAGTTGCAGAAGATCCATTTTTTAGCTTTTTTTTCATACCATTAAAATCTCTGTGTATCTGTATTTGAAACAGCCTAGGCAGGGCTGCAATCACTGTCTGGTACTGGGGTGGTCTGACCCATCTCATGATGTTTTCAGCCTTTAATAATTTAGGATGAGAGATCTCAGACCTTCTGTCTAGGCTTTTGCTTGATTGATTGCTTGTTTTTCTAAGAATTCTTTTTCTCCCCCTAGGCAAAACTGTTGCAGAGGATTGAGGCAGACGTTTTGTGGAGGGTCTCTCTTTTACAGGCAAAGAACCACCTTAATTTGGCCAGCTTGGAAGTGCTTTTTAAGAGCTTAAATCACTGCACACAGTGTGAAATCTTGTTTGATTTTAGCAGCAAGAGCCAGCAGCAATTGTCCATGCCCAAGCACGAGCATTCATGCTCCAAAACACTGGTGAGGGAGTCAGCAGCTGGCCAGAAATATGAGTTTGGGTCTGGCAGGGAAGGGGAACTGGAAGAACGGGGGAGAGGAATGGGTTGTGCTGGGATAACGGGGGACAGAGCAGTGAGCAGGCAGGTAGGAGCCTGCCCAGGTGATTTTGCCCCAGGGAAAGCTCTACCTGCTAAAGGCTGAGCAATGCCGTGTCCTGCAGCTGCTGCTGGAAAATGTCTTCTGTTCCACACTGAATACTTTCCCCTTCCTCCCTGCCCAGAATAAAGCTCCCATTAAGTTCCTCTTTAGCAAACATTACTAAGTTTGCAAAACTCCAGGGCCAGAAGGTGCCAGGGTGGGTTTGCTCTGCAGCCTTCAGGCAGCCCCTCTGTGCATATGCATTATGGAATCAACTTTAATGGCATGATCATATCCTAGTTTTTCACCTTTGCCTCACTCAGCACAGCCGATGAACCTGCTCTGGGAATGATCTGCATTAATGTGAAGCTGTAAAAACTTCAAGTGAAGTCAATGAGAGCTGTGCTTTGAGCAGGGAAAGTGTCATTTAATGCTAAGCGCTCTGAAAAATCACATCTAAATGTCTCAGATTTGGTGCATGTAACGTAGTGGATGTTTTTTACATCATCAGGCCTGTGCCTCAGCTTCGGATCTGTAAAGTGGGGATGATAACAGGGAGATTGGGAACTTAATCACTTTATTTGTTGTGAAATACTGCTGCTTCTTGGAGTTGAGTAAAGCATAAGCAAGCCATGAGGAGCTGAGTAATTGTGCATGCAGAACAGCGCCTGGATAGAGTACAATAAAGTAGGAGCTATGTGTCCTCCAAGGAAGAGAAAACAAGATACTGAAAAGCTGCAGATGAAGTTGTTTGTAGGGGGCTGTGGATGTTTGTAGTTACCCAGGGGTGGATTTTAGGATGTGTAAACTGAGCTCTGGACTCTTTAAGGCATTCAGAGGCACCTGGCTACAGATTGGCACCGTCACTTTGGCATTTGGGGAGAGAGAGGTCCTTTGGATAACTCTTCCATAGCTTGTCTTGGAGTCAACACCTTCATAATTACCAGAGACTTCATTAAGGTTACCCTGGCAACCTAATTCTCGCATTTGATGAAAGTTTTGAGTATGTGACATCACAGCATTTATCATTTCATATACTACATCTTTTCTGTGTCCCCAGACCACTCCATACTCACATTGCACTGCTGTGGCTCTGCCCCTGGGATGCCTGATGGACGTTGGTGTCTCACAGGCTTTGCCGTGCCCATCATATCTGCTGGGGTGGGAATGAGGCTTGGCAGTGCTGTTTTCCTTCTGGCTTGTGGCCTCGTGTTTAGTGTGAGATTTCTGTCCCTCTGAGAGCACTTGCTGTGCTCCAGACCCATTTCTGGTACCATCCCATTCCTTCCCATCCTGCATTTTGCTGTTGAGGTTACTGAAACAGGAGCATCCTGATGGTACTTCCAGCACATGGGAAATACAGCCTGCTGAATTTGGGATTGATTGTAAACCACAGTGAAGCGGGTGCTGACATGTGTAATTTCCAGTACACTTACTGACCATGCCTTGCAATCCCTGTTATGGCTCATGTGCTTTTTCTTGACCCTCCTGACACCAAGGTTGCCTGAGAGATTGAGCCAGCACTGTCTGCATTTCCTTTGGCTTGTGCAGGGTTGAAACCACAACCACGATCTTCCCTGAAATGGGAAAAAATGCTCAGAATTAACATTATCTTGTTTATCTCATTTGTAATATCCTAGCCAGAGCTATGCTGTCTCAGAGGAGGCTGCAAAAGGGTGAGGGGGTCCTGGTGAACCCCAGCATCCCTTGGGATATGCTTTCTGAGCTCTCTTTTATTCCTGTGTGTTTGTTTTTGCATTACTTTGCTGTAATTAAATTCCTGGCCCTTCTGGCTGCTGAGTTGAGCTTCAAAATGCTCTGGCGGAGTGATGGTTTTATTGAATCTCCGGCAAATTATTGAAGCTTGGTAGGGAATTTTTCACACTTTCAACCTCAAGGTTTTTGGGAGAGCTTTTTTGCAAGTGTTTATGATAGTACTGCCACAAGAAGTGAGACTACCCGTAAAATTTATAGCAAGCAGCTCATCAGCTGTGGAATGTCAGCATAGCTCCGTTGAAATGCCTTCTCCAGTGGCACTCAAGTGAGGATGATTTCTCCCAGTTGAGGACCTGGATGATGGTTTTCCCTCAAACCTTCCAGCACTATTACAGTGGCTGAAAAGTGGCTGTGGGTGTACTGGGCAGAAAATCACTTTTTTTTCCTACATAAAATAATAAATGTGCTGCATGCACACGCTTCAGCAGGCAATGCAGTAGGAAGCCTGGCTGAAGATGGGAGCTTAAGCAGGCCAAAGTTTCATACTGTGAAGTCCTTGAGCAAGAAGCTGCTACCACCTCGTGACGTCCTTCAGTGCCTGGGCTGGAGATAAACTTTTCCAGAGCATCCCAGCTTGGTCAGTGTGCAAATGGACTTGCTTCGTTCATGGTTCAATGCTGCAGGAGCTGGTTGCAACATTCACCACAGATGTGGATATTAGGAAGAATTTCTTCCCTGTGAGAGTGGTGAGGCCCTGGCACAGGGTGCCCAGAGAAGCTGTGGCTGCCCCATCCCTGGAAGTGTCCAAGGACAGGTTGGAGCAACCTGGGATAGTGGAAAGTGTCCCTGCCCATGGCAGAGGACTTGGAGCCGAGTGATTTATAAGGTCACCCACAATCCAAACCATTCTGGGATTCTATGATTAAATAAATGGTGTAGTGGGTGCTAGAGCAGGCTTTAGAGAGAATAGTCTTATGCTGCAGGCAGAATAAAAATGAAAACGGTTCAAATCTCAGAAAAAAATCATGGCCTGTTGTGTTTAAATTGGAGACCACTTTTCTCAGGTGATCATTTATTGCATGTTCATCATAAATTGAGTGTTTAACTGGATGGCCCTCAGTTCACAACAGCTGAGCCTGTGGTGCAGTCAGACCCAGCTGGAATTGTAGTGTGGATGTGGGAAGTGCTAAAAGTACTAAAAATAACTTGTAAAACATCTCCATTTGGCCTTCCAGCAACTGTGATCACTTTTCATCCTGATCTCTTTTTGCCTTGGCTCTCTGCCTTAAATATGAAGAAAATAATCCCCAGCATACAAGAGCTGTGAGTATAAATAAAGGTTTGTGAGACATGGGGGGTCCTGAGAGGGGAAACCCGCAGGACAGGGGTGACTCTGCAGTAGGTGAAGGCTCTGCAGGTGACACAGCATCACACCCTTTTCTGCTAGTGGGCCCTACCTGTAGAAACTCATGAACCTCAAATTCCCACCCTGATCTCATTCCAAACCCAGCTCAGGAAGCAGATGGCACCAGCTTAGTGCCCAGCTTTCATCCTTTTCTGTGTTTTTCTCAGGGATGTTGAACTTTGTAAGACACTGAAGTCTTTAACCATTAGCAGGCAATAAAAAGGGGCAGCAGAGTTGGATAACACCCACTAATCCCTTTCAGGATGAGCTGGAGAGAAGAGTCACTGCAAAGCTCCGGAGCTTATTCTGAGATGAGTGCTTTGGAGGCTTTGAGAATTGCACTGTGTTGGTATTTCATGAATAAATAACCCCCAGCGGTATTTGTCAGTGAATCTGCTTCATTAATGAGACCTGGAACAAAGGGAGAGGGTGGAGAAAAGTATTTTTGAGAAAATCGAGGTGAGTGCAGATGATGGGAGGTGGCACAGGCTGAGTGAGTGTAAGTGCCATAGTCTGCTGCTGTGCAGGGTCAGGAGAGCCCTGGTGTGCTGCACCACGTGGGACCTTTGTGGAATGAGAAGTTGATAAAAAATTGGGGTTTACTGATGCTGAGTGTGTAATCAGTGGGTCCTGGTGTACTTTTATAACTGTATCATTTGAGCATCTGTGGGTGTCTTTCGGAGGGCTGGAAAGTTAAAGAAAGAGCAGGTGCATGTGGACAGAATCTGGCATCAGAAATTAGGACACTCAGTCCAAAATGCGCTTTTTGACAGGATCTGGCATCTGCTTCAGGTCAGTGAGAGATTTCCCCATCCTCCCAGTACACCAAGTGTCTGCTCCCTGTGGTTTTGACACCTGGGTCCAGCTGGGGCCACCGGCAGTTTCTTCCAGCTCCCCAGTGCACTCCAGGCACGACGTGATAGCGGAGCTCATCTTCTCCATCCTGCCTTGTCAGAACAGATCCAGGGCTTAGTCAGTGAAATTCAACATGGATAGATGGAGAACAAGAGGAAAGAGCTGTTCTTTTGCAGGCAGCTTGTTACTGCAGGGAAAGTGATTCATCCATCAGGGCTGGTCTGATCTGGCACCCGGGCGGTGGTGGGGATGGCTGTCCCCAGCAGGCTCTGTGCAGTGGTGGCCAGATGCTGCCATCGCTTCTCGAGTGTCCCCTGACTTATGGGCACTGCCTTCTCTCCAGGGCTGGCTCTGGGATTTGAGAACAGGAGTCCCATACAGTGGGCAGGGAGGGACAGTTAGGGGTCACCACCAGAGCTGCATGCTTGGAAAATCATCCGCCCCGTGCCAGGCTCGCTGTGGGAGGCGGGTAATTAATGATTGCTCTTCACTCCTAAAATTAAAAGGAGCTGCTGCGGCTGCAGTGCCAGGGGCTCAGCAGTGCCTGGCTCCTCTGGCCTCTCTGGAGGCAGACAAAAGGAAAGTTTGCTCCCAGCTCACTGTGAGCATCACATCAGCCTCTCACATGCTGTCAGGGCTCCGTTGGAGTGATGCTCCTCTAATCTAACGACAGCTGATGCAGAAGCGATCCAGCCAAGCAGCCTCCCTCCATCAGCCAGCAGTG
>VYZS01064310.1:3973-18241 GCA_013400695.1 Neodrepanis coruscans
GTGGCATTTAACTGCCCTAAAACAGAAAAAAAATAAACACAGTATTACTTCATGCTTTCCCCATGTTTTAAAAATATCTACAGACATAGATCTACTGTCCTAACCTGTTACAACTGGAATAAAACAAAAGTTCAAAATAGCCTCCACAAAGTTGAGGCTGTTTTTATTGCCCTTAGAAAAAATCTTTTACTTTGTTAATCAACACAAAGATGAAAAGGAATAAACTCAGAAATCTGAAACCTTTCAAAAGCCACTCATCCTGCAAACCACTTTTTCCTGCAGAAGTTGTTGCTGACCTTACAAGTTAAATCTAGAACAAGCACCTACATAAAAGCTAGTCTGTTTCAGCTTTCCATAAAACAAACAACTTTCAGTCCCTTTACAGCTTTGCAGGCATATAAAAAAGCTAATTTAATAATTTTTACAACTTCCTTTTAGCTTGTATCCTGCAATTGAAAACAAGCAATAATGGGAAGCAATGGGCAAGAAACCCGAGTCAACCTTTTGCATCAGAGCTCTACCACCCATTTCTCTGCTTGATCTTCTCTGCACACACTAAAATACCCACGAAAGCCATGCTGTCAGAAGGCTCAGCACAATTTTTCTGAAAAGCTTGCTCCAGAAAAGTTCTTGTCACTCATATTTCATGAAGTCCAGCTTACAAAGGAAACTTAATATGAGAAAGGGACACCAGGGTCCATTGTAGAGAAAGTAAATAAGTGTATAATCCTACAAACTAAACAAACACACTCCCTAACCACAGTTGCAGAGTGAATGGAGAGGTAGTCTCTGTGGGGAGGGAGAATTAGGAAAATTACACCCTCGCATAACACATACCACCATTTCTGTACTTCAGTTTACAAAGGTGGAAACTTAACTTCATCCTTGATTTTTCAAACAGCTCTACTGATGTGTGTTACAGGACGAAGCCTCACAATCAGCAGTTGGAGAGACAACACACAGAGTATTAAGCTCTAAAACTTACCCCTTTGCACAGGTAAAGAGGAAACCTAACTACAAGTTTCCTACAAAGTTCCCAGAGAAAAGTCTACTTACTGCTTAAGTTACTTATATAGTTCTGCTCTTCAGGGTTGGTGACACTCAGCAGGTCTCCTCCTTGCAGCTGACAGGCAGCCCGTGCCTCATGCCAGCTCAGCACGGACACAAGGTTGAACTGGTAGCAAACATCTGAGTCGGGGTTCTTCTCCCAAAAAATGTCACAGCCACTCTCTACACAAAAACAGACTTGTCACCAACATCCCAAGACTCTAAACTAATCAGAAACACAGCACCTTGAACAATTCGATTAATTAATAACAGCGGTATCCCAATGGAAGCACAATTGCAATCACCTTTCTTGTTCCTCTGTTAAAGAACAAATAGAAATGGGGCACAAATGAAATAAAACATTGGTCCTTATTTCATATGGTTGATAAAATACTCGAGAGCCGATCTGCAGCTGGTGGTGATTTTTACAGTTCTCATGAAGCCAACAGAGCTACATTTTAATTTATTCCAGTTAATCATTTGTTTCTAAAGCTAAAAGTTGAAATATTTGAACTATGAACACCTCACCCAACTTGTGAAGCAATAGCCACTGAATTTCCTTGAATCTCGTACTCAAGAGAATAAACTGACTATAATTACAAAGTTTAAGCAAGGCTGAAAATACCATCTATTTTAATGTGTGCCCAAAAAACCTCATTACAAAAACACATTTACAGCTGTTTCTAAGATGCTTGAGAAGCTTGCGCAGGGAAGGCTTTTCCAAACCACTTCTGCTGCTAGAAAATACTATTTTGCTTATTTATGCAAGAAGCTGGAATATTCACACAGATTACACATCCAAAATATTTTCAACAGCAAGTATTTTTACAGCTATTTGTCTTAGTGTTTTAGGCCCAAGATGTGTCCAAGCAGTGCACAGAAGAAAAGGAATGTGCAAGATATAATGCAGTCAAATGCAGAACATGACTTTGCAAGAGTCATGTGTTATGTGTTACTTTATGTGTTTCAGAAAAGCTGCCTACATATCACTAGGACAGAGTACAGACAAGTTTAGCTGCAGGGTAAGGTCAGTGGGCTGCACAGGATAACATCCTTCTCCTCACCCTCCATAGTTTTGCTTTTGGGATGAGGACTTGATGAGGTCAAACATGATAAATTACGGTAAAATTTGCTAAAGCAAATTTTCAGAAACATTCCCCTCCAACAGAAGGGAAGTAATCCAAAAACACTGCATCGTAGTATTACTAATAAAAAACAAACTATTGAGGGTTGGAGGGAGAGAAATGGTAAGTAAGATCTTACCGGCATTTGGGCAAAATCCCCATTTTTCATCTTGTTCATAGTGAGTTGTTGTGGCACACCAGTCAGAGTCCTTTCCATCTTTAGTACACTCATAATACCACTTGTTGTTATATTTAAATGGAAAAACACATGGGAAACCAAAAGAATTTCCCAATAAGGTGTATGTTTCTGGAAAAAAACAAAATGCAGAGATTAAAAGAATGCAGACTACAAAAATTTCTCCATCTCCATCTTCCTGTGTTCAGCAGCAATGATAAAAATGAAATGTCGGAAATTACTTTCTAATTTTAATTTATAAATGATTGATAACACATTGATAACACAGCATTCCAAGTGTGAGGAGCATAATTTCAGTAAGCAGAATCTGGAAATAATAGTTTATGAAATTTGTCACCATGAGGCACATTCTCGTAACTTCCTATGATTGAAGAAAAAAAAACCAAACAAAAAACCACAAACCCCCAAAACTGATCAATTAACATATAAAGTCTTGCTTACATTTCAGAACACTACACAAAACAACTGTTAGCCAAATCAGTCCACACTCAGATGCAAACTTTACTTATTTGTTAGTCTATGACAGACAAGTAATTTAGCATTATTTTCCCTGGTCCTCCCACTCTCTATAAAGTGGATTTCTAATGTGTTTTCCATTCTCTTTGTCCTTCTATGGGAAAGGAAATGTAAAAGACAAAGGGATATTAAATACACTCTTAAAAACAAGCTTTATCCCACAGAGAATAGTACTGTAGCTAAAAAATTGATGTTACATACATCTGTTGTCACAATAGATGTTTTCCAAAATATTTGAATATTTTTCTATTGTACTTTGAGGACGAAAACATTGAGAGAATCCAGTGCAACTGAAAGCTGTAAAAGCTTTACCTCAGTGTGTGTCTCCTTAGACCTTCTAAAAAAAGGTCAGAGAAGCACAATCACACTTAGAACAAAACTGTTTGTCAACGATCCCATGTTGATAGCTTTAAGATCAAAGTCCTTCAACTGCAGAAACAATACACACTGCCAGGTTCCTAGAGGTTCCTAAAGTTAATGGCTGGCTGTGCACAAGTAAGAGCAGTTTACACATTGTAAATCCCCTATAAAGCCTTCTGATATGAACAGATGATTCAAAGAACAGGTAAAAAAAAAAATCAGGATTGCTTCTCTGTCTGCCTGCTACCATACTGCTAGCTACAGAGTTACAAAGGATTATCTCAGTCCTGGCAAGAAAACAAATTCAACAACTACAGACCGCTTACCATAGTTATATATATAGATAGATGTATAATTTTTTTTTTTCTTTGAAGGTAGCTGCTCCCCATTCCCGCAACCTGGTGGACTAAAACGCTTGCATTTGCATGTGCTTGGGCAATGGTAGAAGTAGGAAAATAGAATCTGGAGGTGAAACAGATTTTGTCCATGCAATTAAATACTTTGGTTCTGAAACCAGGCTTGAAGAGCTTGCCAAAAGCCAATCCTCTTCTCACAGATGTTGCAGTTTTACAGCTAAACCAGGTCTACTTTCATCTTGCTACGTGTACACAGCAAGTGTCTGGTCTTAAGTATAAATTCCACTCGGTTTTAAAGAAGAGGTTGAACACTGTAGTGCCTTCTCAGTTATCACAATTCTCAAGAGAAAGACTTTGCTAAGAACAGAGGTCAAACACAGCTACACCTACAGAGGAAACCAGTGAGACTGGATCTGCAAACCAAACACCCACATCAAACGGGAAGAATCAACAGCTCCAGTCTGGACACACTGTGCAAACACTAGGACTTTTCCTTCTACAGAGATGCCAAGGAAGGGATCAAAGTACGGGCAGTCTGTTGCTGTTGGTAGTCAGTGGGTTTATCTTAGCCCTTACACCTGGAAAACTGTTCAGGTCTGCAAATCTGGATCTTGATGTACATTCCTATACCTTCACTAGCTGTACAGCAGGATTAATGAAAATTCTGATCTCTCTTTCCAAGTTTAGCATGTTCAGAGTCCAGGTGCTGAACATCGCAAACATTGGTCCATGCACACTGCAATTACTGGCTGATTCTGAGCAACAGGAATTCCAAATCCTTTCTTATCTCTCCTTGGGTTTATCTGATAAAAGCTGCAAGACAGGCAACAGAAAATCCTTAGTTTCCCTTCTTATTTTTACAGAGTATTTGAAATGAGCATTTCTTGGTTTCCAAGGATACTGGTGTTTTTTGCAGTCCATTTAATGAAAAAACCCAATAGTGTGGTGTGGTCACCTCAACCATTGCATACAAAAAAATATACAAACTTTGAGTATCAAACTGCAATGGAGATTAGAAAGTGCCTGACCTCCCTCCAAAAAAACTCCTGAAACTTTTCCCATCCACATTTCAATGACAAAATTTTATTTTTACCTTGAAATGGGTGTTCACAAATGTCTTCATCATAGGACATATACTGTCTCCACTGACAAGTAGATTTTTTTTTGGCCACAACATGTTTGCTGTTTTCGACAGCTAATTTGTACTCTGATACACCAACTAATGCTTTTCCATCACAGTTCCACCATAATGAGTATTGAGTTGAATCACATTCAAGCATACTCAATGGCTGTTCCGGTCTACCAATGTTCAGTCCAAGACAGGTACTTCGGCCTATGTTAAAAAGACGGTGATTGGACACCCATTTCCATAACATGTCTTCGGAGAGCTGGCTGCAGTCTTCCAGAGCAAGGCCGATTGTGTCCGCTTTAACGCACAAGTTGGAATCTTCACTTTGGATAATAAATATCCCTTTATCTGTAGAGGGGGAAAAAAACCTCAAACTTTCAGACTGTAGAATAGTGCAATTGAACAAATAGTATCAAAAGACAAATGTTTTAATTTGAGCTGTTTAGGAAGAAAATTGAAAATACCTGTTAGAATAACTGGTACTTCAAAAAATAAGAGTACTGGTCTAAATCTAGTGCCAGCCAAATTTTTAATAGGTGGACTACTTGCAAGCTCACAAAAACAAGGCTAAGTAATATTTCTCAAGTTGGAAAGCCAAAAAAAGGGGTACTCAAAAACTTGTCACACTTAAATGAAAAAACCCATTGGTCATTATGAAATATCAATAATGGAGTAAAGGTTTAAGTGTTACAAGAAGTTATGTTGTATATTGTAAAATAATTCCCTGGGGTAGACTGGAAAATGTAATCAAAAGCTAAAAAGTATAAGGCTGACACTGCTGTATTCTCTGCCATATTCATTCTTCACTCTCTGCAACTATAGAGACAGAAAGAAAGTAAGTTGCATTACAAACAGAATGCAGAAAGAATAGGATTTATCTATACCATGAGAATTGGTAGACTGAAAAAAAATTATGGCAGCCGAGGAACTTGAAATCAGCAAAATACAAGCCTATAAAAGCTTAGCTACAAGTTTCACTCTGAAATCTAACGGTAATTAACCCAGGGAATTCCTCTCACATTATAGGTGAGATACTTATTTTATGCCTCAGGAGATTATGTGTTGAAAACCTGAGCAGCACTTCCATTTTGCCTTGAAATATTTCAGTGATAATTGCTGCCATGTGTAATTTCAAAATGCTGTAATTCACTACACCTAACATTCTAAAGCACTAACTATAATGATAATAAAAAAAAATCCTCTCAAATTGATGTAGCCCACAAATAAAGTATGAGATGCAGAGGTCCCACTCAGATGGTGTGTCCACATGCAGCTTAGGTGCATTCCTAAAAAAGGAAGATTTTTCAAGCAGCAGTGTCACAGTGCTACATACCAGACATACAAGAGATCAGCTCAACAATATAATGTGTACATAACAAGCAGAAGAGAGAAAATACAGATTATGGAGAGGTTTTTGGTTACAGAACATTATAGAGCACATCAAGCAGTCTGATTTACAGAGAGGTGGCACTGCAATTTTATCACTAGTAAGTAAGAGGGAGTGTTTCCCCTCTGCCCATAGGAACTTGGAGCCTATGATGGTGTAGGAGCAGAAGCAAGCTCTGCTGGCAGGCAGCAGGTGAGAACCAGTCTGATATATGTAATTGCATCTCCCAAGCACCTGACAGTTGTCCTACTTTAAGTCCTTAACCATTTGGGGGAGACTAAGGTTCCTTTAATGCACTGTACCTCTACAGCTCTCAGATGTCTGAACTCACTAAAAAACACTAGATGACAGATACCCAGTTTGGCCCTTTGCCTTTGAGTTTTCTGTTAAGTTTTGCAGTTTGTGCTGGTTTCATCCTTCTTACTCAAACCAGTTCTCCACGGGCAACACAGATAGCCTCTATCTACATGGCCAGAAAGGATTTCTGCCACTCATGTTAGGGTCTAATTTCCCTATAGGGTATTATCTTGGTTGACCAAGAAAATACACTGTTAGTTTGCTAGATAACTAAAAACTGGGATGTGAGCACCAGTAAACACTAATTAATTAGGTTAATTCACCATAATACTGGAGTTCACACTTAGGTGAACTTCTTCATCAAACTCACAATCTACCTCCACAGCACATGGCAGCTTTGATACAGATCCTTCCTGGGATGGGGAGAGCAACACCACAACCCAAAGGTGAAGGATTCTCAGCCTCTGAATTCCTTTGTCTGTAAAGCTCTTAAGAGTTGCAGTGACTGCTGAGAAAAGATAAGGTTCTTGCGCAGCCTGCACAAATAACCCAGCTCGAAGATCTCTATGAATAATGTCCTTTTTCCATTCTCCAGCAACTTAACGCCAAGAACATCCAGCCCACAATTCACAGCCACACAACCCCCTTCCAAATGTAATTTCCACTTCCCAGCTACAAAATACAACTGCCAAGAGAGCTGTGCTGGCTCGAGGACTGCCAGGTAATGGCCAGCTCATGACAGAAATAAGGCATGAGAGGTGGCAGACTCAGTGACAGCTCAACGGGCTCAGCCCTGTCTTCAAGTGGGGCAACTGGAACAACATCAAGCCTTGAGAGTGCCACCAGGTTTCCCTCCTTTCAACTTGCAAACCTACACCATCCATTTACAGCTGCTCGTTTAGAAGGGTTTTGTCACAAAGCTTCTGGCGTCAGGGAGAGTTCTCTGCTCAAAGTCCTGCACATGAAGAGCTGCAATGGGGCTCTCTGAACGTGCAAGCTCCAGAAGTCTCAAGAAATTGACAGGGTGGAGGGAACTCTTTGGAATACTGATGCTTTTCCCTACATCTATGCCCCTCCAGTGACAAAAAACAGACTCCCAGAAGCGAAGCCTGAAGCTGATGTGCAGCCCCAGATGAAGAGCTGATTGCTGACCAATACCTCCAAGTTCCTGTTTACTTGGGTTCAACACAGCTAATCGGCAATAAATGGCTGTAAAAAACTAGGAGAATAAGATATCTTCATTTCCTTCCTCCTTACCTCCCACTTCCCCCCAAAAGAGGAGTGAGAATTGTTTACGTGGTAATAGAGAAAGTAACTGGAATTTACTGGAAATGAGAAACAACACTATCCGTATACCCACCCAGTGCAAGGACTGAAATGGGCAGCCGGAAGGACGCACGGGGCGCGAAGCACAGCCAGAGGGGCAGGTCCCCAGGGGCTCAGTGCAAGCCCCCGGCCCCCTCGTCCCCTCTCCGGTGTGCGGACTGGGCAGACCCCCGGCAAAGACACGTTCTGGAGCCCGCAGCGCTCAGAGCCGCCGGGGCTCTGCCGGGGGCGCGGGGCAGAGCCCCGGCACGGAAAACCCGCGCGCTTCCCCCGCACACCGGGACGGGGCTCCGGGACGGCCGAAGGCGAAGGGCTCCGCCCAGCGCAGAGCGGGGCCGCCGCTGCTCGGCCAACGGCGCCCCCCGCTCCGCTCCGCTCCCCACCCCCGGGCCGACACCGAGGCGTCACTCACTCCGCAGGGAAGGCACTGCGTCCCGGCCGAGGGCGGCGGCGCCCGGCGTGGGGCCGGGGCCGCCCAGCAGCAGCAGCAGGAGGCAGCAAGCCAGGAGCCGCAGCCGCACCGCCAGCATCGCCCCAGCCCTGCGCCAGCCCGCTGCACCGCCGCTCCGCTCCGCTCCCCCGCGGCACCGGACACGCCGGCCCTACCCTGGGGAGGGCAGAGGCGCGATCCCACCCCGGCGCGAAGGAGGGGCGGTCCCGGGGGGCGGCCCGTGGGCTCCACCCGTGCGGGAGTGACACTGGGGCTGCTGCCGGGCTCTCAGGGTCCCCCGCGCCCCCGGGAGGAGGAGGGCGCCCGAGAGAGCTCGGCCGGATTGGGAAATGCCGCTCATGCAGCTCGGGCCGCCTGCCCACGTCAGAGCTGTGGATTCAAGCGGACAAAACGCTATATTAACCTTATTTTCCATCTGAAAACGCCTATTTTCTCTTGCCTAAGCTCCAGGTGCTTTATCTTAAAAAGAAGCAGAAAACACATAGAGAGGTGGGAGGCCGCTGTCAGCACAGTCAATGTTCCCAGATTCGCGCCTCTGCCGCTGAGGATCCCCACTGCCCCGAGCCCATTGGGAGTCTTGTGTTTTTAGTTAGGTCAGCTTGAGAACTCGAAGTCATTTTACGTTTTAGGGTGGGGAAAAGTAATTACCGTCTTCCATTTTGTTCATCCCTATCTTCAGTAGAATATTTGCGGGAGCTGCTCCCCTTGGGGTGAGTTTCAGTTTTATGGAAAGTCGAAAGCAGAACCTCTGGGTTAAAAATAAAGTCGTTTTACTGGAATCAGGAGGGCAGTTCGTTTCTAATCTTCAAAAGCATGTTTCTGCAGCGTTCTTTATGCATAGCAGACAAGTATATAAACATGTACATAAATGTATAAAAATTAATACAGTGTTGGAGCATTACTGTGCCTCTATGTCCACCTTAATCATGTACAGAGATGGAAAACAGAAGCCTCTGGGTTTGGGGAAATTTCTCTCTGATAGTTTGGTAGAAGAAGGAATTGAGAAGCAAGTGAAGGTGAACACTTACAAAGAAACATGTAAGTGGAGGAGATTCTCCTTATTAAACAGATGATAAAAATGTCAGGCAGAGAACCAACAGCAGGATATTGATGAACAAGATGGTCTAGGAGTAATCTGACTTTGCAAGACAGAGGGATTGTAACTCTTAGGGAACTGTGATGTGCCTCTTGTCTGATTCTGAGAGAGAAGGTCATTAATGAGCCATTTATGAAAATCTGGCCACTCAGAACTGTCTACATCTCTTCAGGAATGTTGGGGTGCTGCTTTGAGTACTGATCTCCAGAAAAGAGCTCTCTTACTGTAGAACCTGCTGCTGGGTCTTACTGAGAAATTATGCACAGTTAATGGTACAACATCTAAAAATATTAGTGCCAGTGAGCAAAAATGAGGCTGTTCTGTGCTGTGGGAATGAGCCCCACTTCAGGTGGATTTTTCTGCTGATATCAGCAAGATCAATGTAAGCACATTCTGATTACAGATTCCTAATAATTAAATCATAAACAATATTTTTGTAAGTATTTTGCTAAATGCAAGCTAGCAACTTACGGTGTGATTTTCCTTGCTTCCCCCCCACTCCCCGCTTTGATATTCAGATCTCCCTCTTTGACTAAACAGTTTTTTACTATTCTGAATCTGTTTTGTTCTGATATAACTTTCTACAGCAGTGGTAGTTATACTAACCTGGCTATTTATAACTAAGCTACACCATCTTAATTACAATAATATGATTTCTTGGCTGGAATAGTGGCTTGTAAAACCAACATGATTGCCAACATTTTCTGAAGTAAAATTCCGTTTATATTACCTTTCATATTAAATGGTATAACTTTTCCATTTTATTTGATTGGTTGGGGTTTTCTGTTTGAAGCTTTACATGTCTTCCTTTGAGACATTTGCTGTAGTGATTTGTCTCTTTTATTTTATTTTCTTTCCAGCACCCACTTCTTGAAAATACTTTTCATTTCTCTGGATGATTGATACTCTTTCTTTTTGTGTGTACTTGGACCCATATGTGTATATATATAAATATATATATCTGTCTTTGTATGCATTTGTTCAAGTTGATATGCCTTTGCTATTTAGTTTCTCTGAACAGATGTTAAATTCCTCCCCCTCTTTTCTTAGAAACTAACTTCACTTTTTGTGTGAGATCCATACAGAAATATGAACCCAGTGCATGTTAATTTCCTGCATCCACAAATAAAAGCTCTTATCAAATTAACATTAATTCAATTTGCTCACAAACCCATTGCTTTACCAAGGCACATGCACAGACCCGGTGTGTCACATGCTTAGCACCTCCTCACACCAAAACTTCTGTTCATACTCTGAAGTCTGAGGACAGGTCTCATTTTTTGCCCTACCAGCCAGAATGGGAATACCAAACCAGAGAATACCTAGGAAGAAAAAACAGGACCAAAATTCCTTGCATTAGCGATGCCCAGCAAGCAATAATGCCATCTGTTTTTGGAGGCACTGTCCTAAATCCTGTTTGGCTCTGAAAAATGGCATCTCAAATCAACTCCTAATCATCTTCCCTTTCACTCAACTTTTCTGTTTACCACAGAGACAGAACTACCCTCATTTATTTATCAGCTCTGCCAACCCAGTTACATCTGGTTAGAGTCACTATAGACACTGCTTCCACCTTCCCTGCCTTCTCTGACATATCCCAACCACAGCCAGTGACACCCTTTTTCCTTTTGGCATTCCCACCTGTGTGCACCACTCCACTCTCCAGTGCTCCCAGGTAATTTCTGCAATCATCAGGCTCTGTAGTTTCTGTCTCTGTCAGCTCACATTGGGTAAGATGGCCTTACAGGATAGCCTGTACTGGCCAGTTTTAAGTTAAGTGAAAGCCCTAGTTGTAAACTGCCAATTTTATGTTCAGTAGTCAGAATATGATTTTTTCTAAATGTGACTTTTTAGTTCTATTTCTTAGCTGGTTAGCTTAACACTAGAAACTTCTTGTTCCAAAGTGAAAAACTCCTCTATAAGGATGACAACAGGAGCATTAATACAACTTTATGCTTCTAAAACTCTGCTAAATAGCGGCTCTTCCTGCACAGGCATGAAGCAGAGAGAGTAACTACCTATGTGGTAGTTACTGTGCCACACAAGGCATCCCCTGAAGAATTCTACCTTTCCAAGATCTCCATCCCACTTCTCTTGGTAAATTCTCACTCAACACAAGTCTAGAATAGTTTGTTTTAGTATATGACTTAATAATGGGTAGAAATCTTACTGTTAGTATAAATCTAGCATGTCAGACTGGCTGTTGATATGCAGTAATATCAAAGTCAATAACAGACTTTGATTATCATGTAATCCATTCGATGTGGCATTAAAGAAAAAAATCCAGTATTGAAATACTTGCTATAAAACAAAACTGGCTAATGACGCCGGAACTGCCTCTGGCCTATCTCTGTTAGTTTCTCAAACACTGTCTTGGCCTCATACTTTCCCTTTGAGATCCTTGGAACATTCATACCTGCTGTGTCATTTCTCCTGCAATGTAACACAGTTATTTTTTTGTCATTCTTGTTAGTATTGTTACAGTGAAATCAATAGAAGGAGGAAACTGCTTTTGCAAAGATTTGCTACAAAAGAATGGCTAATGTGTTCCCAAGAAAAGCTATTAATATTACACTGCAGGCTTTTTTTAATAAACAAATCTATGACTCATTGTACTCAATACCAGAAATTACACGTACGGTGATCAACAAATATCCTTTTAGAACAAACCAGTAAAACCATCATATAATTGTTTAGCAGAAATTTTAGAAGAAATATAAATCTCATAGAACTTTCACAACTTTTGTTTCCTGGCATAAATGCATCTGGGAGACTGACAACTTTTCTCTTCTTGTTAATCATATGCAAACATGTTTGTAGGCAAAACCATTCCTGATTTGTTTGTGTCCTCTACCATGTTCTCATAATTTCCTTAAACACAAACCCAAAGCTTTGTAAATCAGGATAATAGGGAATATGCAGGTTCCACTATAAAAAATGGGAGTGAACATTGACTCTAACAGTTAAGCATGGACGAGACTTTATCAGCTCTCAGAAAACTGATGCTTCAAGGAGCACCCTCAGTCAGTGTGTTCCCTTCACGGCAGCATGCCCAAACTGCCCCACCAGCCCTAGTCTCCAGTGTCCACCACCAAAGCACCTCTTAGCACGTCCCATTGCCTCTCTGTGCGTCCTGTTGATTTAACAGTGCCTGAAACAGGAGGATCAGTCAGCTGGGCTTGGCTTTGGTATAATCTGGAGTGGCCAGAAGTGAGAGTTAGAAAAGTTTAAGCTTTGTGTTTACTAAGAGATTATGAACAATTCAGGAAGAACAGACAAACACTAAAAAAGTTCTATCCATCTAGTCAGAAAAAAAACTTGACTGGGCGTAACACTTGGAACTCTGCAAGATATATGCTTGCAGAAATTCTGGGGCATAATTTGTACTCAGTGCTGACACGATTTTGCAGGTTGGAACAGTGTGTGCCTTTGCACCTTGTACACTCCTCCCAAGAGCTGATCCTGTTTTCTCAACCGTGAATACACATTTAGACTCCAAAATCATACAACTAATGTATAAACATTTACTCTGTTCATAAGAGAATTAAGAATTTAAGAACCAGCATTTAAGAAAGTTTGGAAGCCAGAGCTCCCATTGGCTTTGAACAGTGGTAGAATCTGTCTTCACTACTTAGACAGTTTTTATAATATCAACAGATATATCAACTGCTGAACACTAAATAGAAACTTCCTGTTTCTTCATACATAAAGACCTTAGTTTTATTTGCACTCCTACCTATTCTAAATATGGAAACAGTAATGAAAAAACCCACTGTTGAGAAAAGTTACACTGTGGAAAAATGGCTTTTAAAAACCATATATCATGTTTTGAGACATTCATCTCTCTGAATACAGAAATGTCTTGAAATCTTTTAAACTGTCCAGTTTGACTAAAAATAAATCTAAATTGTAGTCTAAATAGCATAAGGTAGGAAGAGGTTGCAATGAAAATCAGTTTTTAATTCTCTCTGCTTTTCCACGGTGACTGGTTGAAGAGAGATAGACTGACTTAACTTCAAGAATCAAAGTTCTTGTCTTGATCTTTGAGAAGCAAAGCCTTTTTATTTATCTATACCACATGTAATTATTGTGGTTTTGTTGCTGTCTGTTAATGTTAGCTGATATGTAGATCAGTGAAAACATAGAATTTTCTAAGTATTCATAGCATTCTAAGTATTCCCCATTCGTGAAAACAAACAAAACAAGAAAGTATAGGCTTTTGGAGTAGTATCACCTTTAGCCTTCACAATCCACTGTGAAATGCAAGAGAACATGACCTTATTGTGTGCCTGGAGAATACAATAGACTTTAAATACGGTTCTGTTAAGGGTGGAGAGGAATGTTCTTTTCGTCAGAGCAGGAAATTAGCAAAATCAAAATACATGACTTTTTATTAGAGAGGAAAAAAAGAATTAAAGGGATTAAAGAGAAAATATGCACCTTACTTCATGTTTCCAAAAAGGTATTGCTGCTCTTACACTTACCGGATGGATGGATAATTAGCTTTAAGCAAGTTGGGCAGTTAGGGATCACTGTACAAAAGAATCATAGAATGGTTTGGGTTGGAAGAGAACTTAAAGCTCATCTAGTTCCAAAGAGGGATTGATGCTGTATGTCGTCGGAGTTCCAGAAATAAGTTGCTTGCAACATTTGTCCATTAACTCATTTCCTTGAAAAGTAAAAGGATCACAAATGAAGAAATCAAGACATTAGATTTCATGTACTGTCTTAAAAAAGGGGAGAGTAGTTATAAAATAATCTCTGTGTAGGCCAGAGCATGAGAAATTTTCTAAGATTCCTGAAATTACATTAAAACAATGGTAGACACATGCCAAAATGGAAAATGAAGAATAAACAGTAAAAAAACCATATTAATAAGTACCTTCAATTTTACAATCTTTATTCAAGGTCAAATATCTCCTTTTTTATACAAACAAGTTGAGACATCAGATTCTTTCAAACAGAAAAAGCTAATTATCCATC
>VYZS01064312.1:5411-17772 GCA_013400695.1 Neodrepanis coruscans
TTAAATGCTGTCTTGTAGATTGCCGGCTGTTGGTCCTGTATATTGACTGTGTTTTCTTGTGATAAAAGACTTCATTCTTCCCCTTCTTCGGCAGATACTTGTGTGCTTAACATTGCTGTTGGAAGAATCTCTTTGGCTTGATCCCAACTGAGTTACTATCCTGACTTTTTCCCATCCCAGCATTGTTGAGAAACACCATTTTCTCGAATCCTCCCACAAAACCATTGCACTCAGGAAATAGGCAGTTGCTCCTCATTTCCTTCTTCCAGTTTCAAGCTATTTAAGAGGATTTATGAGTCAGCATCTCATTTAGTTGTGTATCATCATCTACATACTCATCTCTGGCCCTTTGTGTTCTCATTATCGTTTCCCTGCAGCTTCAGTGGTTGCATGTCTCTGCAAGATTTCACCCAGAGACTTTAAACTTACAGAACGCTAATTGTCACCCTAATGTCCTGGGGTTGTGGCTTAACGCGCCTTTGCTTCATACCATACTTCTCCATTTCTCTGATCTTAGCTGCTGCTTGTCTCAACAACTGTGTCATCTTCCTGAGTGACCCATGATAAATGTAGTATATTTAGTGTATTCTTCTTTTGTAAGGACTTCCTTTTGAAATCTATCAGAAGCATAAATCAAGGGCATATTACACAGACTGAAAAAAAAAGGGGAAAGCTTAACGTGCTCCTTGATTTGTCCTCTTTCACAGCACTGTCAGTACCTCAGTGAGAAGGCACTTCGGCTTGTGTGTCACTGCCAGCAAGAACAGCAGTGCTCCATTCCTGAGGAGGGAGCATATTGTGCTCCTAACACCCTTCTGTGACATTATTGCAGACTGACTCAGGGGGACAGATGTCTCCTACTAAATCATCAACACAAATGTCTCAAGCATCTGCATTTTCCTCTGGAGACTCAGCATTTCAATGTTCAACAGGCCTGATCCTGTTTAAAATGGTGAATGCTTTCCTTTGACCTGCTTAGCAAGCAGATCCCATAAGGCAAACTTGCAGTTTATTCACCCTTGTTTTGAGGGCCCTGAGATAATGACTAATACAGTCAGTCAGCCCCAAGGTATAAATCCTTGTCCTCCCTAAATCGCTGCGTGATAATCCTTTGGGTAACACCTTACAAGTGGTATTCACAGACTTTTCTTGTGACTTCCTTTGGTGACATTCAGCACATTCCTGGCAACTTTGCTTTCTTCCTGTGACTCTTAGCTTTCTATGTCTTTTTCTAGGGCTACCACTTGCTCCATTTAGGTTTAAAGTTCAAAATCAAGATGTTTTTCAGCTGTTCCCTTTGTCTCTGGTACCTTTCTCACTACAATAATGTCTGGCTCCCAAAATTAGTTTTTTTCCATATAGCACCCCTTCCTGCTCATACCTGCCATTAGTGATGCTCTGCAATCATTCCTTAGTTGTGTGCTTTGTCCCAGGCCTGGCTTCCACTCTCCTTGGTCTCTAATATTTTCCACCTTTTTCTAGCAGAAAATACTTAACGCTCTTTTGTTGATTTTTTCATATTACCTTTACATGTCCACCTGCCTGTATCAGTCTGTTTCTTTGCATGCCAACATGTACAAGCATTGGTACCTGAATTGCTTTCACAACTCATAAAAACTTAACACTAGTTTCAGAAGGAGCCTCTTTGCTCTGAGGGTATTTGGTAACAAACAGTGGAAATCCTTGTCATTTTTCCCTCTCATTGGGAGATGACAGGCCCATGTTTTATAGGTTTCCCTTGCACTGTTCAAGCTGGTCAAGTAATGGTCATTCAAGCCAGCTAAGGATCTGCACTTATATATGAGAAGTAAATCACAGGCTCTGTACAACTCCACTTAGAAGGAGGCATGGGACCCTATCTGCTGGCCAGCAGAGGTTGCTCAGAGCATGTTAATTGAGTGCTCTGCACTCTACAGCTTCTTATTTCTTAGTCCAGGGATTTTTAATCTTCCGTGGGATTTGCTCCAAAATACTATTTCTCCCCTCATGTTGGGTATTTGCTTTGATGCCTCATCACTCTGGAACAATGACAGCGTTAGTGAGGGAAGCATTAGACAGGGACCTGTCCCTGGGATGGGAGAGATTACAGCCCTTTCTGCATTTGGAAATTTCAAAGCTCTCCTTGAATTCACTTCCCATCATTGTGGACTATATATATATCCACATGCATGCCCACAGATGGAAAAAATATAATATTCCCCTACAATCTAGGAGTAAAGGAAGAAAGAGATCATTATTGTTTTCCCTCTTTAAATACCCTTGAGGTCATCAGAGTGCTGATGAAGGCATCAGTGTGGTGTTGAGTTTGGATAGAAATGCAGACAATTAAGAAATATTTTGGAAAGTTCCAAAGGAGGCCATGCTTCAGGTTTGGATTCAGACCCAAATGTCTTCAGATTTCATTCATAATAAGGTCTTCACATGGGTTGCAGTAATGGTCTTAATTATATTTCTTCCATACTGGCATGTCTGATCTTCTTTAGGAGATCTGCAGTTTGCTACATAACACTTTGGAGGCCTTGTTTGCCTCCTTGTGTAACCTTATGGATGAATTGGAGAAGCCTGCTGCTGCACTGCTGTTGTGGTTCTGGATTTGTGTGTTGTTCATTTTTTTCCTGCAAGACTGTTTATTCAGAGAACTAACGCTTAATCCTGCATCAAAACCATATGATTTCAGATCAACTTCTCTAAGAGAAGGGGGAGACTTCTGGATCTAAGGTGGAGTCATTTTATGCATTTTAACTGCAAATTTTCATTTATCCTCTTGCTTAAAAATTAAAATAAATACCATGTTATGATGAGAGGAGGAGGGGGAGAGTTAGGGATACAGGCAACATTTTCCATGGATTGAGGGTGGGAAGTGTTGCAGGTTTTCTCAAGCATCCTCATTTCCTTACCCGCCCTTAGGTCAGAATTGATGTTTCACTTGCTTTAGGACTAGGAAAGTCCAGAGAAAAGCAACACAGTTGTAATTCTCCATGAGGTGACAGGGTTTGAGAAAACTAAATAGCTGAAGTTGATCCTATGCAATGGCTTTAGGAAGGGCAACTGTTGCACACATTTAATGCTGCCATTGGGCTGAATAATGTCCCTTCTAAAGTGTGGTCTTGATATGCAATGATGCTGGAATTTCAAGTAAACATGCAGCATGGTTTTTTCCCTTGGACATCTTGTGTATTTGACATTGAGATGGGCTTTTGTCCTTACAGAATCCATTTATTTTTTCTTTTTAAACATAGATTAGTTTAATAAAGGCCAAAGAGGACTTTTCAGGTTTGCATGTGTGGGGTGGTGACATTATAAAAACAAAAAAACCCTTAATACAGTTTCAGTATTACTGAGACATTAGCAACAGACTGTTTTGTCTTTGTGGTTTGGAACTGGAATTTATCCAGTTGTTGCCGGAAGGCTACATTTAATTTGTACTGTGTTTGCATAAATAGCTTATTTATAAAAATCGCATTTTACTTGAACAATTCTAAATTATGCACTTATCATAGGGAGAAAAATGATCTATTGTTCCCTTTAAATAAAATGGTACTGCCCTTCCAAAGTATCCAACAGACAAAACCATGAAAAATCACAGCATACTTATATGTTGCTTATCCCCAAAATCAGCTCTCACATGCTCATGTCCTCTGGGTTTGTAAAATTCAAAATATTTTTGAATTACTCTCTTAATTGTGATGTTGTCATTATAATTACTTGCTAAATAAGATTCTTTAACAATGACATCCTTGTTATCAAAGCAGTTGCAATTCTTTGCCTGATAGGAATAGCTGCATGCTCTGAACTGGGAAGGAGCAGTTGTCGTGGGAGCCTGACTCTGATTTGAAGGTGGAATCGATTGCTTAGAGGTTTTTGGAGCGCTATACAAAATCTCTTTTACGCCCACCTCCACCCACAGGCAAATGAAGTTTAAGAAAAATCCTGGACCTCTGCCTCTGCAGACTAACAGCAGCAAGCAATTTCCCCTCCCGTTAGCATCTCATTCGTGTGTTGGAGGGAAAAATGGTTGGGTTTTTGATTCTTAAACCTCTTTTAGCAAAGTTTCACACTCTGGCTTTAAGATTAGATGTAGAATAGTAAAGAGAGATGTGATTGGAGAAGACTTTTTAATCATACCATAGTTTCATTAATTATTTTTTTAACTTGTGGTTAATCAAGCATTATACAGTATATTTAAGTTCTGCTTGAAGGATTCCATGTCTCTGTAGTAAGTGTGAAACCAACATAAAAGTGTAATGACTGCTGCTAACTCCAGCCAAGAGTTCTATAATTTCTTAGGAAGAATGCATGTTTTGCCATTTCTTGTCATATATGGTTGCTATACATATATATGAATCTACATGGCTCAACTTTCAGTGATTAACTCTTATATCAGAAGAACATTCTCCATTTCTTTGACATACAACCATGTGTAGCGCATTTGAAGTGAGTCCAGCAAGAGTTCTGAGAACATTGTATATTAAGTATTGATAATTTTGTTCCCTGCCACGTGTTTCCTATGTTATTTTTCAGTGCTCCTCTCCTCTTCTCTTCTCCTCTTCTCCTTTATTCAGTATACTTTCAGTATCTACAGGCTATTCTTTTTTTTATTTCTATTGTTCTCCTTTTTCTTTTCCTGTTAACAATTATCTCTCCCCCTCCCCTTCTTTTCTCTCTTTGATCCACAGGTTTTGCAGTGCATGTTGATCTCCCTTCATTCAGAACTTGACATTCAAAGGTACTTGATGAAAATTGAATCCTCTCAGAGAGTTAGTACTGTACTTTCTTTTTTCTGCACTCTGCTGTGGATTGCATTTGTTACCCTTTAATTGTGTGTGTGTTGCTTCACAACTAGAGTTCTCAAATAAATCTAAATCTGCATGCTTTGTCTCTCCGTATTTCACAGCAATGAAGTATCATTCATATAGATTAATAGCATATGGGAGTGCTATGCATGTGTGTCCTTTGACAGTTTTTAAATTCTCACTTTTCCTTTAATGGCATGATAGACATGAATTCCTCAGTCTTCTCCTAGATTCTCTGGGATCCACCATAATTCAGTGGGAGATCCTAGACAAATAAGCAATCCCTAATAACTGTCCGAATTCTAGCTTTATTTGTGTATTTATGCGTAGTTGGCTTAGGTGGTAATAGCCCTGATGCTAACTAAGGACAGCTCTGTGGGTACAGCAGTAAATATTTTTGCATAGAACATGCAAAAAAGCTTAGTTCTGCAACTTGCAGAATTATCTTACTTGTACACTGGGCACCTGTGAAGCCACCTGTATCTCACCTTTTATCCTGTTGAGCTTCTTCATTTCTATATGGCTTGTAACACTGTTTAGGGTGGACGTCTACTACAGTTACATTTTCCCCACCTAGGCAATGAATGTGCACATGCCTTGTAGATACATATGCGAACGATGCCTCTGCATGGTGTCTGCTGCAGTCCACAGCACATTTTTAAAAGCTCCAAGACAACACATGCTGCAGGCAAGAAGTGAGGCCTTGGAGCATTGAGAATGAGCAGCAGCTGATTTGCACCTGATTTGTCGCTTCCCAACTTGTTTTGTTTCCACTTCCAGGATTTAAGGAGGCCAATAAACATGCCCACCAGAGGGAAGGGTGGGACAGGCAGAGGTTTGGAGAGCAGTAAGGCTTCTCCTTCCCTCGCAAAGGAGTGGGCCTCGAGGGAGGGAAAAAGCAGCAAAAGGGCAAGGTGACAAGTTGGAAGAGAGGAGCAGGAGAAGCTTCTACATCATCTCTCCTGCAGCAGCCCCCTCACTCTCCCCAGGTGCCAGAGCAACAAGTTCTAGTAAATGCTTTGTCACATATGTACTTCCATGAGTTGAGACTAAAAATAAGTCAACGGCGTGGGTGTGCTGCCGCCGGAGGCAGCTCTGCCTTTCCCGGGCGATTGTTCCTGCTGAGGGCTGGCAGCCTCCAGGGCACCTCACACCCCGCCCCGCAGACCTCGCTCCCACTCACCAGCCGTCATGTCGACGCCTTTTTTTTTTTCGGTTATTTTTAAAATAGCATGTCAATTTAGAGCTCCTCCTTGGCTTGTAGAAACACAGAAAAACAGGTTTTTCCAGGACCGCTGCATTGTGTTCCTTTGTTTTGAGAAACAGACACCACAAAAACAGACCCTCCTCCTGTTTTACTTAAGGACATGTGTGGGAGAACAAGGATGGGTAGATAATAACTTTCTTGAATCAAAACTCACTATCCCCTAGGTACATTTAGGCATCTGGTATATATTCTTTTTTATTTTCCCCCTTAGTTTTTGCATGTGGTTTTAAGCATGTAAAGATCTTTCCCCTTTAATCAGCATAATGACAGTTTTTGTTTCAATCACTCCTTTTAATCTTCACAGTTCTCATGGCGATGTTGGGGATTGTGTAGGTAGGAGTTACCTCACCCGCTGCTGCTGAAACGCAACCATCTCCTGGATGGAACAAAGGGTCATGCTGGCTTGTGACTATTTCACAGTAGAGTTTTTCAGGAGGGAAAAGAGAAATAGCTTCCAACTGAAACAGCAAAAAGATTTTAATTAAGACAAATGTTGATGTCCAGGCTGGAATTTATGGATAACTTATTTAAACAAAGTAATAATGAGCTGAAGCTGTGATGCAAGAATAAGACAGATTATTAAAGAAGAAATTTTGCTCTGAACAGAATTGATTGAGCCATAGAAGCCTTTGCAGGGAAAAAATAGTGACGTGATCTGCGACTTTTTAAATTTGACTAGCATATTTGGCTAAATATTTAGCTGTTTAGCTAAAGAAATCCTTCATGTCAAAAAGCATTAGAATAAAGCAGAGAGATCAATGATTTTATTTTAAAATTAAAGATTTTTTTTTTCACTCATTGTGACTCTTGCTTTTTACCAGTGGGTGACTAATAGTTCTATCTATTGTTTTACTTCAATTTCTACCCTAAAATCTCAGGCTGTAGAAAGAGAAAACCTTGGACTTGGGTGGAAATATCCTGAGAAATATTTTTACACTTTAATGGGGATGGCTTGGGTTTTTTTGATATCACACGTATTCCAAAGAGATGCCACAGCTTGTTGCATATTTCAGTCTGGACTTGTCTGGACCAATTAAGCTGCTCTTAGACGGGCTGTTGAGTTCCTTAGGGCAACATTTTCAAATGCATGTTCCTGCAATTAAACATCTGAATAAGAGGTCTGGCAGCATAAGGGCAGAGCACCTACAGCTTTTATTGCTCCTAATGAATATCTTTACTGTAAACACACAGTTTTCCTGAAAAACAGGTTTCAATTTATCTAGATGCTTCCAGTTTAAAAAAAAAAAAAAAAAAAGTTTGAAAATGTTGCCTNGGTAAACACACATTTTTCCTGAAAAACAGGTTTTAATTTATCTAGATTCTTCCAGTTTAAAAAAAAAAAAAAAAAAGTTTGAAAATGTTGCCTCATGTCAGCCATTTGTAACAGAGTTTAATGAAAAAGTTTTTCTGCTAACTCGGGGGATTAACCGGCTGAAGAGCAAGCAATGGTCGTGCCAAGGGCGAGCAGCCTGTGGATATCCTTCTCGGTGATTCACGGCACTCAGGATTAAAAGAAATGGGTTTTGGCGGCTGGCCACAGCAGGGAGCATGCAGCTGGCCACCAACAGGAGCTAGAAAGGCTCGTGGGAAAACGGGCAGACTGTTAGGAAGATTTGCGTATCATTCCAACCTGAAATATGGCAGATTAGCTCTGACACATCATTAGACACGTTTGGTTTTTTTCCGCTAGGTGAAAGAAACTGGGGTCAGCATGAGAAAATAGAGTGATGATAAAGATCCTGTCATAAGTAGAGAGGAGTTTTGCCTTCAAAAAATATACATAAAATTGAGTAAAATGACCATTTGGCCGAGTATGCTGACCCTGACAGAGTGACGGGGTCTTAGTCCGAGGCTGTGACTGAACATTACTGGTGCTGCTGACCGACTTATCTTCCCCTCCTTCTCGGTTTCGATTGGAGAGAAGGGAAATACTTACTTTTACCTTACTTGGGAAAGGTCTTCTGAGTCTATTTTCTCCCTTCCTAAGAGCACGAAAAGATCCGCACTGGGGCTGTACCTCAGGTTCACAGTACACTGAATTCATTGCGTTGCTTAATGACCGCACGGCAGGTGGCTAGGGGAAGGCTCTGTGATTCGTGCTCTGCTGGCATTACTCCTGTGGTGAGTATGTCCAGCTTAGGCTTTCCTCAGGACCGGTGGCGGCAGGAGGAGGCTGGTACTGCCGCAAACAAGGGGAGCTGGGGCAGCATCCGACGCAGAACATGCCTCAAAGCCAGAGAAGCTGCAGGCAAGTGGGGTACCTTGGTTCAGTGCTAGGGGTGGTGGGCAACCATGGCTCAGGCATTGTCTCTCTCCTTATCAAGAAGGAAAGAATTCTGGCCATTCATACCATAGAAATCACGCTGTCAAGTGGAGAACACAGATGCTGGCATGCGCCTGCTCCTGGCAAGGTACCGTTTCCGACTGATGGTGTCTGAAGGAAAGATGCCATAGATTTTTGCATCTCATAATGGTGAAATAGCACACAGAGGAAAGTGAGCTTGTCATGAGAGATGGGTTTATGTTGCATTCAGCTGCTGAATCATCACCCCACCCCCAGATGCCACAGTGAGAGAGTGTATCCAAATACATCCCTTGCACAGATGTAATGTGAACTTTAGTTTATACAGACATGTATAAGCATTTCCCTTTTCTGAGAAAGTGCTATGGAAAAATTATGGAAAAGGCTTAAAGCCAAGGTAATGTGGGTAGTATTCGTTTTCTCTTCTACAGTAATATGCCACTAATAGCATGTCCAGACAAGTAAAACTCTCATTGTGTTAATATGGGACCCCAAAGACTGTATCTGTGGAATAAGCAGATCCATCCTTCAGACAATGGTAATTTAGATCTGAGAGAAATGTGGTGAAGAAGTAATATTATTGCAGTAGTAAAAACTCTTATGACAATAGTTTTGAATCAATAAACTTATTGTACATGAAACACAGCCTGTTTATATGCATATTTGCAGTCTGTCGCATATCCTGTATTCATCTTAGGCACAATTTGCAGGACAAATAGTTTACTTGAAGGTAAAGAAAAGTAGGCTTCCATTGTTCTACTACATTTTTTCTCTCTTTGAAATGTCAAGGCTCTTAAATGTGGGGAGGGAGAGGAGGTTGCCTATGCTGTGTTCTTTAGAGCACATGATCATGATCGGAAAGGTTTATTTTACTTGCTCTGAATTATTTTTTGATGTCTTTGTTTACCATTTGTACACTGCCAGGACTGCTAGCACTTCCAAGATATATATGATAAGATTCTTATCCTGAACAGATAAGTTTCTGTCAAGATAAAGGCTAAGGAAGTTCCTGGAGACTGCAAATAAAAAGTGTGAATTGATAAAGAGATGAAATTAAATCTTTGTTCAGGTTATGGGGTTTTTTTCCTTAGTTCTGTTTTGTCTCTGAGAATGTGTGAAGCAAATTTTCAGAAGTGATTTTTAAAAAGGAAAAGAAGTAAAAAAGGTTTCGGTTGTATAGAAAAGTATGGAAAATAACTGAAAATGAGCATAGAAGAACTCTAAAGACAGAAACATAAAACCAGGTAGAACAAAAGAGTGACAGCATTAGTGTGGACAAATGTGAGCAGAGGTCTAGAGGCAGAAGCATGCACAGAGCTTGAACATCTCTGATACTCCATGACTGCTCAATGCATTGGTATCTTTGCAGTATTTTATTTTTCTTTATTCAGGTTCCTTCAGATTTCATTCCTAATTATTTGCAGTCTTACTGCATTTAAAAAGCCTTACACTTCTTTTCTTTTTTTTTTTTTCCTCAGTCAGTGAAGGAACTAAAGCAGGTACATTAAAAGTGCATTCTTTGGACAAGCCATAACAGAGATATCAGTCATGAGGCATGATTAATCACAGGTTTAATTCTTTGTCAAATCCCAAAGGTAGTTGAAAGATTCTGTATCTTCTCTAATTGCTACTTCCATGTGCTATACTTAAATATATACCGTAAAAAGGAAACAAGGATCTAATCCTTGTAAATAGTGTGTCCTAAGTAAAAGAGTCATCCCAGAGCACTGTGTTATATGTTTTCACCAGAGTTGTTCATCCTTATTTTCGCCTTTCCTTTCTGATGAGCTTCTGACCCCAAACTAGCACAGGCAACATCTTTTATCAAAGAAGTCCTTAAGAAGGGTCAGCTCTACTCAGCTGGCTGAAAAATTAAGCTTATTGCACAAGTAAACATGCATGGGGTATTTCCTAACATATGGCTGGGGGGAAAGACCATGGCTGACTGAGGAAATGTAACCTGACTGGTCTTGGCAGAGGGGGAGGAGAGAGACCTGCTGCCTAGTTCTGAACCTTTTTCTGTTTTCTGGCATTTTTCCCAGAGGTGGCTTGAAAAGTACCTGTGTTTCCTTGAGTTTGTCTGCCTATGTGGAGTATCTGTTTAATGTTTTAATTTTGGATACTGCTACTCCTCTAGTGGGCATGTCTTGAGTTTTCTTCTCTTTTAGATATTGTGGAACTTTTCACTGCAGCACCATTCTGACTCATAGTAGCACAATGACTCTAGCTGAGTTCTTATGGTTCCTGAAACATAGACTATTGGGGTGAATATTTATTTTGAAAGTGTTTATACTGTGTGTTAGTTCCAGAAAAGTTCTTAAGAAGACAATTCCTGAAGTATTATTTTAAGCTTTGAATATTTTTAAAATACATTAGTGAACTTTCTATGGAAAAAATATGTATGGCATTACTTATTAAGTATTTATTTGCCATTTTTCTTATTTATCTTATTTAATATTAGAGTCAACATACTGAATAATTATTACAAGGCTTGGATAATGCTGAAACTTTTTGCACTGCTTTCTTCAACTATTTTTACAAGTCTTTGTAGGTTATGGCTCCATAAATGTTGCTGGTTTCCTCCCCACTGCATGGGTTGGTTTTCTTAATGAGTCATACCTATGAGATTCCTATGACAAGGAATCTACTTGACTATTAAGTAGCATCAAGCCTAGTGCCGATAATAAAAATGCTTTTCTATGAAATATGAAGTCGTATCTCTCAGTTTCTTGAATAGCCTCTGTTGTTGCTGAGTTCAAGATTTTTTTAGAATCTATTTAAAATTCGGAATTACTTCTGAAATGCAATGTTTACAGGAGTTGAGCATGAAAAGTAGCTTGAAGCCTTTCATAAGCAGTATGGGTATATTTGGTGGATCTCATTTATAGCTTGCATTAGGTTTATGTTTGTATTACTCCACTTACTAGAGTGGAACTACAATGGATTTGAACTGGTGGATTAAGAGGAAGACTGGACTTCATGTCTGAGCAGAATCCATGATGTGCCTCTGCCTTGCTTCAGAAGGCTGCAGTGTTGATGTTGAGGAATGAGGGCTGCCAAAAGGGATCATTTTTAGTGTGGTGGGATGACCCTGGCTGTATGCCAGGTGCCTACCAAACCACTCTATCCCCTGCCTCAGCAGGAGAGCAGGGGAGAAAATAAGATGGAAAAAAAATTAATGGGTCAAGATAAAGGCAGTTTAATAAAACAAAAGCAAAAGCAGCGTATNGTATGGGTATATTTGGTGGATCTCATTTATAGCTTGCATTAGGTTTATGTTTGTATTACTCCACTTACTAGAGTGGAACTACAATGGATTTGAACTGGTGGATTAAGAGGAAGACTGGACTTCATGTCTGAGCAGAATCCATGATGTGCCTCTGCCTTGCTTCAGAGGCTGCAGTGTTGATGTTGAGGAATGAGGGCTGCCAAAAGGGATCATTTTTAGTGTGGTGGGATGACCCTGGCTGTATGCCAGGTGCCTACCAAACCACTCTATCCCCTGCCTCAGCAGGAGAGCAGGGGAGAAAATAAGATGGAAAAAAAATTAATGGGTCAAGATAAAGGCAGTTTAATAAAACAAAAGCAAAAGCAGCGTATGGAAGCAAAAGTAAACAAAGGATTTATTCTCTATATCCCATCAGTGGATGATGTTCAGTAGCTTCCCAGGAAGCAGGGTTTTTACATGTAGCAGTTGATCTGTAGGACAAATGTAATCACAAATACTCCCTCTCCTCCTCGTTTTTCTTAGCTTTTGTTTCTGAGCAGTCATCATATGATATGGAATTCCCCTTTGGTCAGTTTGGGTCGGCCTTCCTGGCTATGTCCCCTCCCAAGATCTTGCCCACTCACAGCCTCCTGGGTGAGTGTTGGAGAGAGCCTTGATGCTGTGTAAGACCTGCTGAGCAGTAGCCAGAATAACTGGTGAGTTATCAACAACTTGCTAGCTACCAGTGCAAAGTACAGCGCTATTAGGGCTGCTATGGAGAAAATTAACTC
>VYZS01064313.1:0-12622 GCA_013400695.1 Neodrepanis coruscans
CTGACTGTGTGAATGTGGGGTGTGTAGCTGCAAAGAGGCCTCGGTCCTAGCTCAGGTGGTGCAAAGCATGACTGCCAGAGTGGCTGCTGGATGGTCAGACAGGGAAGTTTCCTTTACATACACACCTATGGGAACATCTAACATGGATGTATCCCATCGTCGGCACCATCCAATGGAGCACGGTTGCTCCAGGTGAGAGGACAGGTCTTTGGCTATAAACCTGTCATGCACATTTCAGCTGCCTGCAACATCAGATTTAAGCATGTTCTTAAGCTTTGCTGAAACAAGCTCTTACATTCTTGTGCAAAAGGTGTTGATGTTATATCAAATATCTTTTGACTTCGGTGTGTTCCAATCAGGGGTCTGTTGTGGAAATGGTCTAAAGGGGAACTTTGGTTAAATACCAAGTTTCTTCAAAGTCCTACATAAATTGTAGTCTAAACTTGTTAGTCCAACACTTGCTCATTCTGTTAAAAGAAGGATGCTGTACCAAATAGATTACTGCATACATTGCTCTTATATAACTTGTACAATTCATGTTAAAAATTGCTTTGAGCTATTATTACAAGAGAAATTGTAAAAATACATATACATAAAAATGCTGTAAAGTAACTTTCTTTAAACATTTAAAGAGAAAAAAGGAAATGTTATAAAGTGTTGCTAAATTATTTGGATGCTGTTTATGTTTGAACTTTTCTCCGTTTTCCTGTAGAAACTTCCGTATCCTCATCCTGTGTCCCTACAAAGTTTTGTACAATGCAGAATAAGTAATGGTACAGGGATTGTGCTCCACCTTTCTCCTTCCTGCTGGGATATCCTTTCTGTAGAGAAATGTAAAGTATGTAATATTCAAGTAAAAACATTATATTATTCTCTATCTCAGTAATTTTCTTTAATCTACAACATATAAAACCGAGAGTACATTTATTCCAGAAATGCGCCGCTATTTTTATGATATATGATTTTGTCAGCCAAAGGTAGCTAAAATCTATTGCAAAGTTTCTTGTTTTCAGAGTCTTATCAAGGGTTCATGTCTAAGCCAAACAAGACAAGGGTGGGTTGGGTTTTTCTCTTCATTGTTTCGACTGAATTAACAGGAAGGGGGGAGTACTTTACCTGTCTGACTCTGGAGCAATATTCATTACCTCCCACTTTTCATTTGTCTGTCTGTCCAGACTCTGTCTGCATTCTTGTGGGAATTGTACGGGAATTTCCTAATTCCCGGTAATAAATAAGGAAATTAATAAAGGACTTTGATCTGAGTTCCAGTCTTAATTTGTTCTAAAAGTCAATACTTACAATAAAATAAAGGAACAGGACTTTAAAATCTTAGTTAATGTTAATGGACCCTGTTCCTGAGCAGTCAGTGTAGGTTTTTACCATTATACTGTTCCTGTATGTGCTGGAAGCCTGTTTTATAACTCTATACACATATAAATGCAGATGTATATATGTATGTTTCCTATTTAGATTATTTAGCAGTTCTTCCCTAGCAATAGCTAAAAGGCATGATGGTGGTTACAATGGAAGAAAGTTATCCTGTAGCTTGGCAAAGAGGGAAGACCAGAAAACAAACAGATAATTCATTTTAACTGAAATTCGTGCATGTAAAATAATAAATGATCCATAGGGTTATCAAGCTGAAAAAAATGTAAAAAGGCTTTAAAAACCTTTAAAACTATGCAGAGGTTTAAAACAATTTGTTGAAATATATAGCAAACAGTAAGTAGATGTTACCTTTAGTTATCAGTCTTTTTTTTCCCCTTTTCTTTCCACCTTTTCTGATAATGAATATATTTTATTAGCTTGATTATCTTTCTTTTTGTGCTAAATAGAAGACAGCAAACAGAATAAATTTGACTTGTAGGGAATAATTAGCATGAAGAACAAAATAAAGACGTTGCCAGTAAAATTCATTATTTAAAATTTGTGCCCTCACTGATTACCAAACTGATTAAGAAGTATTCATCAATTCAACCTTCATTTTATTTATAATACCTATTTATATTATAGTGTTCTTGCCTGGCCTTTATTTCTATAAAAATTATGTCTTTAATAATGTCATTAACACAAGGCCAATATGTAGCAAGGAATTGTTTCTAAAAAAAACCCCTGTGTTTAAAATTGATACAATGACACTGTAAATTTGCAAGTGGGATTTTTTTTTAAGCAAATCACAAGATTGCAGTTAGCAGTGGGACTATGTGTTTGCATGTGGCAAACATTTATGATTGTGTTAGAGCATTCTGCTTTTGTCGTTAATAGATTTTACTCCAATTCCTGTTCTGATCAGGCTGCCTCATGTCTAAATTAACAGAACACTACTGAAATCATTGGTGTTCTTCTGAATTTTCATTGGTCTAATTATGAACAATTTTAGAGCCTTGTTGGTGTTTTGGGAATAAATATTGTCTTTCTAATCCCAAAGAGAGAGAAATAGCTTAAGCCCATTTTTTTTAAAAAAATAAGTCTTTTGTGATCACACACTGTGTGAGTGCAAGTGAGAGAACCTATATCTATGAGACTGTAGAGTTACATGCTGTGATGTGTTTGCACAATGTGTCCTCCCTGATAGCAGGTAATCCAGGTTTCCCATTTCAGCCAAATTTATAGAAATGGTTTCAAAGGTCCAACCAACATTAGAATCATAAAACCATAAAATTGTTTGGGCTGGAAGGGTCTTTAAAGATCTTCTAGTTCCAACCTCCCTGCCTTAGGTAGGGAGACCTCCCACTAGATCAGGTTGCCTAAAGCCCCATCCAGTCTGGCCTTGAACATTTCCAGCAATGCGGTGTTGACAATCTCTCTTGGCAACCTGTTTCAGTGCCTCACCAGTCTCACAGTCAAGAATTTCGGTCTAACATCTAATCTAAACTTGCTGTCTATCAGTTTGAAGACATTCCACTTGCGCTGTCACTACAGTTCCTGATGGAGAGACCATCTCTGGCTTCCCTGTAGGCCCCCTCCAAATACTAGAAAGTTGCTATACAACCTCCTTTTTTCTAGACTGAACAGCCCCTACTTTCTCAGCCTGTCTCCGCAGGGACAGTGCTCCAGTCCCTTTATTAACTTCATGAACCTCCTCTGGATTTGCTCCAACAATTCCATGTCCTTTTTAAGTTGGGGCACAAGAGCTGCATGCAGCTCCAGGTGGGGTCTCACAAGAGCGGAGTAGAGGGGGAGAATCACCGCCCTAGACCTGCTGGCCACACTCCTTTGGATGCAGCCCAGGGTTGGGTTGGTTTTCTGGGCTGCAAGTGCGAGCTGATGGCTCATGGTGAGTTTTTCATTAACCGTCAGCCCCAAGTCCTTCTCTGCAGGGCTGCTCTCAGTCACTTCTCTGCCCAACACAGGGATTACCTCAACACACCTAGAGTTTTGACAGAGAAGAAGGTTACTTTAAGCTCCATGAAAATTCTGTCAAAATTAGCCCTTGGAAAGAAGACCCTAGTAATGCTATGATTGGGAGGAAGTGTAGCTGAACTCAATAAGTCACAGACACCAGTGAGTTCACATGATGGTAAGGTATAAATACCTATACCATGTGACTAGAATAATTGGGTTTTGCACTTATTAGGCATCAAAAACCTCAGACAAAACAGGTAAAGCCATATAAAGCTAGCCATCACTATCTCTTAATTTCTTGAGTTTTTGCACAGCTCTACAGAATAAAATTTTCTCCCTTCTTCTCCAACCCACACAAGAGGCTACTTGGAAAGTCTGAACTGTCCTGGGGGACAGTGTTATGCCAGTTAATCATAGATTACTTAACAGTTTTTAGTCTGCTGCTTCATGGTTTCTTTCACCTTTGGTCTTTATGGTTATTTTGATAATCTTGGTTTGCCTATCAGAGCCTCATGAAACCATAGTTCAGAAGCTTTAGATAACTCTGTTCTGCTCTCTGGATTATCCTCAAAAGCAAACTGTCTACGTTCCTCTAGAGGTTGCAAGAGTCTTCTTTCCTTGAGGGCATCAGTGTAAAATTACATGTGTTCTTAACAAGAAAAACTTTATTAACAACAAGGTGAGAACTCATAGAAATGTGTATTTTACCCTAATTTATTAGTTACACTTCTGATCAGCTTTATTAGATAAGTTTTGGCTGAGTTTTATGGATGGAAAAAAATATAAACAAGCAGTTCAGTGAACAGCTTATTTCAGTCTCCAGAGGGTTCTCCTGTTGCACAGCCAGACAAAAGTGTGAACCAGTGTTTTTCTGAACTAGTGTCCGAACTTACCTGTATGTATAAGGCTGTAAACTCATTGCTTCCTCCAGGACAAGTGGAAACCTTTATGTATGTATGCAAACCAGCATTAGTAAAAGTGTAGTTACAGGACACATAGGTGGTTGGTTTCATGTGATGCTTGGTTACCACATTTTTACCACAAAGTTATTACTTGGTGGGGAACCCTGAGCTTCGTGGAAGAGGACAGGGGCTGCTCTAATTTAAGACATTTTACCAAACATAAAGAACAGCCTCTTGAATATTTAACAGCTATTTCTGAGCCTACATTTTCAAGTTTGTTTGTTTAAACCTGATTATAAGTGATTCCAAACAATTTCTTCTTCACCCCAGAAAAACTGTTTCATAATTTGATTAGATTAAAACAAAAATAATGTGTGGATTTTCTTGAGAAAAAGACACAAAAAAGATGAGTGTTCTGTGTAATTCTCAAAACAGTGAAGTCAGAATCATGACTTTTGTCTCCTGTGGGAGGTAACCAAGTTGGGNAATTTTAAACACAGAGGTTTAAAACAATTTGTTGAAATATATAGCAAACAGTAAGTAGATGTTACCTTTAGTTATCAGTCTTTTTTTTCCCCTTTTCTTTCCACCTTTTCTGATAATGAATATATTTTATTAGCTTGATTATCTTTCTTTTTGTGCTAAATAGAAGACAGCAAACAGAATAAATTTGACTTGTAGGGAATAATTAGCATGAAGAACAAAATAAAGACGTTGCCAGTAAAATTCATTATTTAAAATTTGTGCCCTCACTGATTACCAAACTGATTAAGAAGTATTCATCAATTCAACCTTCATTTTATTTATAATACCTATTTATATTATAGTGTTCTTGCCTGGCCTTTATTTCTATAAAAATTATGTCTTTAATAATGTCATTAACACAAGGCCAATATGTAGCAAGGAATTGTTTCTAAAAAAAACCCCTGTGTTTAAAATTGATACAATGACACTGTAAATTTGCAAGTGGGATTTTTTTTTAAGCAAATCACAAGATTGCAGTTAGCAGTGGGACTATGTGTTTGCATGTGGCAAACATTTATGATTGTGTTAGAGCATTCTGCTTTTGTCGTTAATAGATTTTACTCCAATTCCTGTTCTGATCAGGCTGCCTCATGTCTAAATTAACAGAACACTACTGAAATCATTGGTGTTCTTCTGAATTTTCATTGGTCTAATTATGAACAATTTTAGAGCCTTGTTGGTGTTTTGGGAATAAATATTGTCTTTCTAATCCCAAAGAGAGAGAAATAGCTTAAGCCCATTTTTTTTAAAAAAATAAGTCTTTTGTGATCACACACTGTGTGAGTGCAAGTGAGAGAACCTATATCTATGAGACTGTAGAGTTACATGCTGTGATGTGTTTGCACAATGTGTCCTCCCTGATAGCAGGTAATCCAGGTTTCCCATTTCAGCCAAATTTATAGAAATGGTTTCAAAGGTCCAACCAACATTAGAATCATAAAACCATAAAATTGTTTGGGCTGGAAGGGTCTTTAAAGATCTTCTAGTTCCAACCTCCCTGCCTTAGGTAGGGAGACCTCCCACTAGATCAGGTTGCCTAAAGCCCCATCCAGTCTGGCCTTGAACATTTCCAGCAATGCGGTGTTGACAATCTCTCTTGGCAACCTGTTTCAGTGCCTCACCAGTCTCACAGTCAAGAATTTCGGTCTAACATCTAATCTAAACTTGCTGTCTATCAGTTTGAAGACATTCCACTTGCGCTGTCACTACAGTTCCTGATGGAGAGACCATCTCTGGCTTCCCTGTAGGCCCCCTCCAAATACTAGAAAGTTGCTATACAACCTCCTTTTTTCTAGACTGAACAGCCCCTACTTTCTCAGCCTGTCTCCGCAGGGACAGTGCTCCAGTCCCTTTATTAACTTCATGAACCTCCTCTGGATTTGCTCCAACAATTCCATGTCCTTTTTAAGTTGGGGCACAAGAGCTGCATGCAGCTCCAGGTGGGGTCTCACAAGAGCGGAGTAGAGGGGGAGAATCACCGCCCTAGACCTGCTGGCCACACTCCTTTGGATGCAGCCCAGGGTTGGGTTGGTTTTCTGGGCTGCAAGTGCGAGCTGATGGCTCATGGTGAGTTTTTCATTAACCGTCAGCCCCAAGTCCTTCTCTGCAGGGCTGCTCTCAGTCACTTCTCTGCCCAACACAGGGATTACCTCAACACACCTAGAGTTTTGACAGAGAAGAAGGTTACTTTAAGCTCCATGAAAATTCTGTCAAAATTAGCCCTTGGAAAGAAGACCCTAGTAATGCTATGATTGGGAGGAAGTGTAGCTGAACTCAATAAGTCACAGACACCAGTGAGTTCACATGATGGTAAGGTATAAATACCTATACCATGTGACTAGAATAATTGGGTTTTGCACTTATTAGGCATCAAAAACCTCAGACAAAACAGGTAAAGCCATATAAAGCTAGCCATCACTATCTCTTAATTTCTTGAGTTTTTGCACAGCTCTACAGAATAAAATTTTCTCCCTTCTTCTCCAACCCACACAAGAGGCTACTTGGAAAGTCTGAACTGTCCTGGGGGACAGTGTTATGCCAGTTAATCATAGATTACTTAACAGTTTTTAGTCTGCTGCTTCATGGTTTCTTTCACCTTTGGTCTTTATGGTTATTTTGATAATCTTGGTTTGCCTATCAGAGCCTCATGAAACCATAGTTCAGAAGCTTTAGATAACTCTGTTCTGCTCTCTGGATTATCCTCAAAAGCAAACTGTCTACGTTCCTCTAGAGGTTGCAAGAGTCTTCTTTCCTTGAGGGCATCAGTGTAAAATTACATGTGTTCTTAACAAGAAAAACTTTATTAACAACAAGGTGAGAACTCATAGAAATGTGTATTTTACCCTAATTTATTAGTTACACTTCTGATCAGCTTTATTAGATAAGTTTTGGCTGAGTTTTATGGATGGAAAAAAATATAAACAAGCAGTTCAGTGAACAGCTTATTTCAGTCTCCAGAGGGTTCTCCTGTTGCACAGCCAGACAAAAGTGTGAACCAGTGTTTTTCTGAACTAGTGTCCGAACTTACCTGTATGTATAAGGCTGTAAACTCATTGCTTCCTCCAGGACAAGTGGAAACCTTTATGTATGTATGCAAACCAGCATTAGTAAAAGTGTAGTTACAGGACACATAGGTGGTTGGTTTCATGTGATGCTTGGTTACCACATTTTTACCACAAAGTTATTACTTGGTGGGGAACCCTGAGCTTCGTGGAAGAGGACAGGGGCTGCTCTAATTTAAGACATTTTACCAAACATAAAGAACAGCCTCTTGAATATTTAACAGCTATTTCTGAGCCTACATTTTCAAGTTTGTTTGTTTAAACCTGATTATAAGTGATTCCAAACAATTTCTTCTTCACCCCAGAAAAACTGTTTCATAATTTGATTAGATTAAAACAAAAATAATGTGTGGATTTTCTTGAGAAAAAGACACAAAAAAGATGAGTGTTCTGTGTAATTCTCAAAACAGTGAAGTCAGAATCATGACTTTTGTCTCCTGTGGGAGGTAACCAAGTTGGGCATTTCCCATGATGCTGAAAGGGTTTCCTTCCTTTTCTCTTGTGCTTCCCCAATTAGCAAGACCTCCATACATTCAACTACCACGTCATTAAATCATGAGTCTAAGTCATACTTAGAACAGGGCTACATCTGCCTCTCCAAGTTCCGCAGTCTCCAATTCCATTTCTTTCCCATAGCAAAATCCTTCCTTCGGGGCCTGATACTTTCCCTAGTCGAGTTGAGCAGCTGTCAAGGGAGTTTATGTTTATGAAGAAACAAAAATGAATCACAGGCAGAAGATTAATTTAATATTCTAGAAACAGATGCCCACAAGGATGTGTAGTATAGTAGAGGAAACAGCAACTTCTATGATGCCTGTCTTTCTCCTGGCAAGAACCACCTCTGTCTTTTCTCACTGCATCTTTGCCAGTGTCTTTTAAGGTAGGTCTGCCAGTTCAGAAGTGTCTAGGCACAAAGCAAATCTGGAATTATAACATTTTGGTCCTTTTTAACGAGTTTTTCTGCTCAAAAAGTTGTTTAATTTTCATAAAACTGTATAAAAATAGAGGTGGTGTCTTTTTTTTCCAAGATGCTTGTTATTTTGTTACCTCTCTTCAAAGTTTTGCATAACTGTTGAATGGGGTGAAACAGGGAACTGAGATGTTCTGGGTCTCATGGCAAGGGTTCTGGGAAGTGATGAGCAGATATTGATAATGGTCTTTTGCTTCAGGAATGGAGAATTTACTTAGCTATTTTAAGATTTTTGCTGAACTGTGGGAGTATCTTTCAGGGAATAATATCTTGCAATTATTTGCATTGTCAGCCTTCTTGGGTCTGGAGAAAAATGAAGGTCATCTATCTGGAAAATACATATTTGAGAAAGTGAAGTCCTAGTTGTTGAAGCTAGGGCTTCTGGCGTTATCTGTATTTTTTTTAAAGATATCAATCACACTATCACTCCGTAACAAGTATTTGCTCTTTGAGTGACTTCAAGCAAGACTTACACCAAGTCATCTGTCTTTACATGACAAGGAGTCATCTGTTTTTGAGACAAGAATGGGATTCTTCCAGGGCACAAAAGAGAAAAATATCAAAGTTGTAAAGGAGACAAAAGACATTTCATCTAGTGTCTCCAGCTTCCTTGAATGCAGAATGGAAATTGTCTACTCTGAAGAGCTGTAAAGCAAACACCACATGAGAGGAGAGGAGAGGAGAGGAGAGGATTTAAACTGTGTTCAGCTATTTCTGACAGCTTACACTATATATACAAATATCCTAAATCAGAAGTTATAACCTCAGATGTAGCTGTTTGTGGGCTTATACACCCAATGTATATGAACTGTTTGTTCACTAACATTTTTGCTTATGTACAGGGTTGCTCTCTACTTATTGGGCTACTATATGAGATTACAGTGCATTACTGAGTCCAAATTTAGGGGTTGCTCAAAATTATTGGTCTGTAAGATATGAACTGAAGAAAGTTCAGAAGTGTCTGCTTTGGGCTGTTGTCATTGCTTAAGAAGTTTCATAAAGACCTTGCACTGATATCTTGATTCAAATACTTTTTTTTTTGTTAATGACACTAATGAAATCTCTACAATCAAACTGAAAACTGTTGTCGCATTTTCTTTCCAATATTTTGGCAGTTGGTATCTTGCATATTGTAAGCCAAATGCATTGAAGAATTAGAATCTGAACCTGTGTGTGTAACATCTTACATGTCTTAAAATTTTGAAGAGGAAAATCAGGTAACAAACAAACCCCTGTTTTCTGTCAGTTACATACCTGGGACTTTTGAGTGACCCTGTCTTTTGAACATCAAAATTCACTGAGAATGAGGATTAATTTGCTCCAGGGAATAAGGATTGTAGTTGTTTGTACTAAGTGTTCAACACGTAAGGATGAAGCCTCTAAGCCCACAGTTTTTCTGTGTGGGTTTTCAGGTATGGCTTTTATTATGTTCTTCCTCAAAATAGTGAGGAAAAAACCCCAGTTTATGTTATTTATGTTAAACTGATTAATTTATGTAATTTATTGGGATGAATTTTATGTTTAGCAGTTCAGTTGTACATTTTTCTAATCCTTTCTGCCTGGAAACAACCAACACTGCAAGAAAGTGTATCTGGTGTTACTGTCTAGAAACTTCAAAGTGGTCTTAGTCTCTGATTTATAGAATATAAACAAATATCCTTGTAAATAGCTTGATTATCAGCTGCAGAAACTATTTACTACTTACCTTTACTATGGTTTTAGGGTCAGAATTTAGCAAGAAAATTCTAAATGAGGATAACAGATCATCTTTCAAAGTGTCATCTCTGCAATTTTTTTTTCAGCTATGATGCAGAGACTATCTTTTCGTAGCTAGGGTTATTCTATTTGCTCTCTTCAAGTTCTGTGAGCACTTTTTTAGATTTTGCACTCACATTATTTTCTTCATTGATTTTTTTTCAGGCCTATGATGCTGTATTTTCACCTAATTTTTCATTTTTCAAAGTATGTTGTTTCCGTATTTTGAGAATATCTAAAAAAACCTGACTTTCTTAAAAAAAAAGGAGGGGGGTGTTACAAGTCTGGATTTTATTTTATTTTATGTTCACCTTTAGTTTTTTTTTTCACATATGTTTCTTTTTCTGCTAGTATTCTGAGGGAACCACTTTGCTTGAATTTTTTTCCTTTATAAAAGGCATCAAATTCTGTTCCTATTTATTTTAAATGTTTTCATGTTCAGTTATCTGCAAAATAAAATTAGTTTTCAGCTCACTCTTGTTTCAAAGTAAAAAAAAACCCGAAGGTTTTAGGAGGCAGACAGGAAGTTATGTCCTTTTGACCCAAAGAACTAAGAGGAAGGTTGGAGGAAGATGATAAAGAAAAAGCAAAGGAGGATACAAATTGTATGCACTGGTCATAGATCTTAAAAGTTTTGAATTATCCTGGTAGGAGGTATTTGGGGAGCAATCCCAGACAGAATGTAGATGCAGAATGTAGTGCACCATGCTGTATTGCCTTTTTCTCCTTGTCCTCTGGAACTGTAACTTGGATATAGCTATTCCAGCACATTTAATAGAAGACTGTGTTTCTGTGATCCTTTCAACAGATTATGTGGGAAATAGGTTTTTCTGAAGACAAAATGGTCCTGTGCATTTTTGTCAAACTAGGAAGTCCACATTACTGTGGAAGTGGCAGCCTCAGATATGCAAATGCTTGGGATCAAGATTTCTTTTCTGTATCTTCCTCTTCTTTGCTCTTTTTCATTTCATACTCTTTCTTCTTCTTTCCTATATTCTTCTCTGCCTTTCAGCTTTTTATCTTTCTTTTTAATCTTTGTTTTTCTTACATTTTTGTATTTATCATTTTTACACCTCCTAGCCTGCCTCATAATGTTTCAGTGCCTGTGGGAAAGGAAAATGGGGCAAAGCTTATCTTTTTGCATTCTGCAGATGAAAATCCAGAGGTTGTATACAGAGAGATTCAGAGAGATAGAGGAAGGAGTTCTGTTGCTATGGGAGTCTTTGCTTCTTCTTTTCTGCAACAGCTTATTCTTGGAGAGTCCTGCAGGATCCTGGGCACTCAGGACAAGAAAGGGCTCTGAAAGTCTTGCCAGAAATAGGAAACAGGTAACTTGATCCTCCTTTTATCCCACAGGAACCTGAGGATGAATGGGTGTGCCCAGCAAGTGTGCCAGCAAGGCGAGAAATTAGAAACAGTCCCGTGGAGGAGGAGGCTAAAAGAGAAGAATTGGCAGAGACACCAGGACTGCACTCTGCATTTTCTTGACACATGGAAGGACAGGGAAAGACAAGGAATGACACTGATCCCCTGTTGCATGAGCCAAAAGATACTGCTGGATGGTGAGATAAATTACTCCCACAAGCAAGAGGATGAGTGTCACTGTCAGTTTGTCCCAGTGCTCTTCCTGGTCTGGGGCAGCTGAATTCAGAGTCCTCCTGAGACCTGTATGGACATTTCTCATAAACTTAGCAAGGTTTTCAAAGTCTACGTTGTTACATTTTACACCATGCCATAGATAGGTGTCAAACATCATGTACAAGCAATCACTAGCTCCTGCAGCATCCACACATCTTGGACATTTGAATTTGTTACCCTTACACTTATTAAACCAAACTTTCATACGCGTGTTGGATTGAAATTTTATCAAAGCTTACGTTTTCAGGCACTTACACCAGGCAAATACGAGCTTAATAAATGTCTGAAGACTGTCATGAAATTGTAGTAGGGAACAATTTGGTCTAGTCTCTTCAGAATCAGGAAATCTATAACCAGGTATAATAACCCTACTTCATATTTGCATGGATAGATGCATGAGTCTCTCATAAACTCAATTACTTCACTGTTGTTGATGATATGTGACAACTTTTATATGTATTGTCCACTTAATATCTTGCCAATGCATCTAAGAATGAATAAGATGTAAAGCTGCTGATAAGCTGAATTGCATGTTTCCATTTAAATCTGCATTCCTTCTTGGGTTCTTTTGTTGTTTTTCTTTAGAAATGTCCCGATATTTTGCCTACCACGTTTACAATATACCTGCACTTAATGCTCTTTCATTTCCTTTGTCTAGGACAAGATACAGTTATTCCACAAAGTCCCAGGGAGAGTAGAAAAAAAAAAAATGTTAATCTAGGAAGTCAATCTGCTCAGTATTTTATCCCAGCATCCTGTCCTCCTACTGCTTTTTATATGACCTTTTGCACTGCACAGAATTCATTACTATTGTAAAAATCATGGTTATGTTTCTTACAAAATTTCAAGAAACCTATGCCTTGTTTCAGAGTAGATGGGAGTCACAAATGGCAAGCTATGCTTTCTTCCTGTGGTGGTTTTACCAC